>JAQFXZ010001759.1:0-11112 GCA_034694025.1 Ceratophysella scotica | reverse complement strand
TCCCGTCGGCTGTCGGGATCGCGTGCTATATTCCGCTTAGCCGACTGGCTACGCCCAATGCTGGACAAGCACCTTAAGGAGCAAATATAAAGCAAAAGAGGGGGTAACATATTTTTGAGGTCGATAAGTGAAAAAAGTTAATACTTGAGGACGGCCTTCTGAAGTTTGTGCAAATACAAAATATTTCATGCTATAGTTCTGAAAAGGGGAATAATCATTTAAAAGTCTGAACGAATCAATTATTCACGTAGTGTTCTGTTTTTTGCGGAAGTTTTTTGCGGAAGAGCTTAAAACAAATTGAATCTTAGATAAATCTATTTATTATTTAATTATAATTATTTAGAAACGATCTGTCAGTAACGTTGAAAATCAGTGCTCTTTGGTAAATTGGTTCTGAAACATGAAACTCCCGTTTGGAATATATAAAAGTCTGTACGGAACATTGAATAAGTTGCTTGGACGGACTGACCAGAGAGGGACTAGTGAAAGGAACGCAAATCATCTGGAACTCTCAAGTAAGGTACCAGTAGTCCAGCATGGCGTCGAACAAAACGTTGGAGACGTTTGCTCAATTCCTTGAGTCTGCCCATCGGTTTCAAGTATTTCCCATTAAAATACACAGGAATCCATACATCAGCGTCGAGCTACAAAAAACTGCGAATTACAATGTGACTGCTGGGTCCACCATTATTACAAACACGATTTTCAAATTAATCTTGTTGAAAGAAATACTTCTCTTTAGCCATCATGATCTGGGTGAAGGACGAGGTACCGAAGACTTAATTTTACTTGTGGGAGTGGCCTCAACATACATGTTAGTTGTGGGTACACAAATTTTCATCAACATCATGATACGTTCTATCGTATCTCTTATAAATACGTTTTTGTTATGGAACTTAACTTTGTGTAAGTACTTCTTTGTTGCTGGGAGAAGTTGGCCGACCGCTTTTCTTTTCGGGCAATCTAGCCAACCATTTGGGGTGCCGAAGTTAGTCGACCATATTTTAAAACGTTTTTACCGTCGTCAGGTCAAGTCCAGCTTGCAACAGTGAAAATCCAAACTTGCAGGTTTTGGGTGGCCGGGAATTAGGTGAAGGTGCCCGAATTCGGGTATTTTCTGGGGAGCTGAGAGAACGACTCGACAGAATTCAGTCAACTTTGCTGAGCGCGAAGTCAAAGACAAGTGCAGCTTGCAACCGTGAAAATCCCAACTGTTGCACCCTCAGAGTGCCCGGTGAAAGTGCTCGAAATCGGGTATTTTCTGGGAAGCGGAAAAACGGCTCGACGGAATCCGGCTGAATTTGCTGAGCGAAAAATAGTTGTATTGTAGAATACATTTAAAAATAGCCTAACGAGATTTACATGGAAATTTTAGGAAGGCTTTGCAGGTGTTTCTTTTTTTGTTAAATAAAACACAAAACTAAGTTGCTGTATAAAATTAATTCGGAATTGACGTTATATGTTGCGGAAATTAAACATAACCAGTTTTATTATTTCAAGGGCACTAAAGAAGGTTCTCGTGTCATGCGCTGTGTTCACTATTTTGATTTTCAGTATATCATAGTATCTAAATAGATCGAATCTGAAGGTTGGTTCCAGTACATAATACAGTTCACCATATTTTTAAAACTGCCGTTTGGTAGCAAGTTTGGCTGAATTCCGTCGAGCCATTCTCTCAGCTCCCCAGAAAATACCCGAATTCGGGCACTTTCAACTTTTACCGGGCACCCAAAGGCTGCAGCAGTTTGGATTTTCACTGTTGCAGCTCCCGGTGGATTTTGTCTTCCTGTCTCATTAAATAAACAGCAGCGAAGGGCGTTCAAATCGACGCTAAAAAAGTTTTAAAGTATGGTCGACCAACTTCTCCCAGCCGTTCTTTGTGATCTAGCCTCGAGATTTAAATTATGCGATCTGAGAATTTGTCGACCAAGAGGTTATGTACTTTGTTGTACACTACATTGGCGCCTAGTATACCTTACCGTTAAGTCCTTCAAAGCAAATTATTAGTCGTCAAAAAATGTCAGATTATGTTCATTCATTTTCTCTTAGGGATTTATTTCCTTTTACCGTTCCTTCTTGTCATAGTGAAACACTAACTCAGTGCATGTATTTCTGATCGTTAATTTCGTTGCCCCGGGAAGCTTGACTTGAATCCGTCAAGCGCTCATAGCTAGTCAATGCATTTGCATGGGCGGACCTTGCTCTCGTATTTCCTTTGCCATTCTTAAACGACTCAATCACTTAAGGTGATTCTTGTTGCATTTTAAAGCCAATGAATCACTTGCAATATGCTGACGCTACAATGTAGCGCGGCGAAAGTAGCGCGCTCAAAGAAATGCATTTAAATTCCCGGTCCTCCCATTATGTTTTGTGTGTTGAGAAGCAATGGGTTTAGCATGAGAGAATAGGTAGATTGAGTCGATTCTTTCGCGCGCTCTAATTCCCCCGCGCAGCGCCTTAACGCCAGCATATTGCAACTGCTTAATTGGAAATTTCATTGGCTTTAAAATGCAACAAGAATCACTTTAATTCATTGAGACTTTTGGGAATGGCAAAGGAAATACAAGAGCAAGTCCCCCCATGCTAATGTATTGACTTGCTATGAGCGCTTGACGGATTCAAGTCAAGCCCCCGGGTAAAGATGAGCAGTTCATTTGCATATGACACATGTTTAATTTAATCTAAGAAAATAGCCGGAATTCGTCGTGTGTGGCTCTCCTGTGCTTGGTCGGTTATCACTCTATACATGAGTTTCTGAGAGTATAAGCGTGTAACTCACGTGTGTCAAGAGAAGCTATACCCAAAAACTGGATAGTCGCGTTTTTTTAGCATGGGCATTTCACGTGGAGAATTCTAAGAATTGGCTTTACTGGATAACTATTCAAAATCTTGGAAAACCAAATACCACCTCTTCTTCCTTATATTTTGGGCAATTTTATCCATCTTTTCATTTTTTCGAAATTTGATTAAGGAAAAAAATTATATATAGCAACTACTGTTTGCTCTTCACTGCAGAGCATGGACTGAGACGCTTGACAAACCAAACACTAACGCCATCTCCGATCTTCACAGCGCCGTAGAACCCTCCTATATAATGAGCGGTTGTCGTGTATCTGTGTACGATATCTGTCCCACAACTTTGTCAACACGGTTTCTTTCATTCAATGCCAATGTAACCTGATCCTACACAATGCAATTCTTATAATTAGCATTTGGTGTATGTATCCATTGTGATTACACAAAGACCTCTCTTGTAATCAACAAGTCACTTTTTGGTGAATTAGGACTAGTCAATAAATCACTGTACTTACACAAAAGACTTGTTTTTTTTTATTGTTTGATAAGGTTTTAGTATAACTTTAGAATAGCCATTTGAATGACTCTGTATATTTGACTGCTATATTTGACTGGGTATTTGTGACTCCAGTATTTGTGAGTGACTGGGCTGTTTTGACTGCTTATATTTTGACTCCCTCTTTTTGACTCTCTATTTTTGACTTTGTTTTTGACTGACTGTTTTTTGCACTGCTTTGTGGGCAGCTGGTTGGTTATATTTTCGGTCTCCAATTGTCGACTAGAACAAGGTTAGATGATTTGAGTCAGCTTAGTCACTGATTAATGTTAGTATTTCCAAAATTTGACTGAATTCCTGCAAGACGTTGAGTAGAAATAAAATTAATCAGTTCCAAAACTTTGCGGACAAGTTGTAGATTGATTTTTTCTCAGTCCGTAGTAGCAATAAAAACCGATACTCAATGATTATGATTAGTATTCTAGGAGGAGATTGATTTTCCCCAAATCAATTTCATCGGTGATTTTTTCACCGAAAAGTGAAGGGCGAAATCTCCAGTAATTCGTAACCGTGCTGCTCTGGTCTTGTTGTGAGTTAGAGGTCATAAAAAGTTCGGCTAATGCCGCTTGCAATGGCATAATATAGCCGACTGGCTTCGCCAAAAAGTGGACAAGACACTAAAACAGCTCGCACATTGCTTGAAAGCTCGTCTTGGGACGAAACTGCAATCATTTCAAAAGGGACAAATATTGTATCCACCCTTGTGTCTTCAAGCATACATGTGTTATGTGTATGTGTATGATCTCTGAACTGTGTATTATTAATCAACTTGCAACTTGCAACTTCTATTCTAGCTTCAAAACATGCATGGCCGCTCTCGCCAAACGATGGAATTCAAGTTGTTCTTTTGTCGCTCACAGTCTTCGTAACAGGATTAGCTCTTCTAGCTGGTCCATTTTTGTTCCTCATGTTCTACTACAAGTTCCTAGTACTTCAAGGAACTACATCTCAGTACTGGTTCGTCAATACTTTTTATGTAGCAGCTCTAACGTGGTCTATCACCATTGCTGGTCCCGGAATTGCTTTTATAGCCGACGTCTGCTTGATTTATACCAATTCCACAGTTCTGTGGCTTAAGCATCTCAGGTATCTGTACCTAAACTAGAATCTCATACAAGAAACGTGGTAAAGTATAAAATTCCGTTAATTGATTTCAGTTGCAAGAGCGGACATTCCTGTTCGCATAAAATAAGAAATCGTCTGATCTATCGAGGGCATCAGGTGATGGGAAGATTTGCTGTTGAAGTAACAAGTCATCTTCTTGCAGGATGGTATTCCGCTTCAACCTTCATGGTTGTCACGCTTCTGTTTTGTGTAATTCGATTCCACTCAGTATTTCATCCACTGATAATCATCTGGATGCTCGGTGTGGTGTTTGCTACTGTTCTAAATATTGTTCTCCTGGTGCGCTTAGCAATTCTTGTTCGGGTGGAATCCGAAGATTCCTTTACGACATTTCAAAAGTACGGCATGTTTCCTAGTAAAGCGGATGCGCTTTTTTGGAAGTCATGTCAGCCTATCAAACTTCAAATTGGACCGTTTGGATACATTGAATCTCATGATTTCCTTCTGATCATGTTCAAAGACTTGATACAGAATTCTCTTGTCACACTACTTCTCGCCTTCTGATCACTCGCTAATTGATCTCAAATGTTCAATTCAATGTAAGGGGGAAACGCTAATTTATTTAGTGAAGGACAAGGACACGTGAAAGTCGATGTAGTTGTGGCTGGAATTTCTGTTCATTCCGCATTGCATTTCTTCAGGACAATTATCATTATCGGCAGTTGTTAGAATATTTGATATTCTATAGTGTAATACAAAAGACAGATCAGAGAGATTTAGCTGAACAGGCGAATTCTCTGATGGCATGGCATGCACGATGTGCATGTTCGATTCCTTGACTTTAGGTTTTAAGTTCTGGGTTCGAGTTACGCCTAGTTTGTAGAAATTAGGCTGATGTAATTCATTGTATGACATAATGCACAGAACTGCATTATGCATTACTCGTGTGTTAGTTGTTTAGTATAAATACGTTGACAAATTGAATAAAGATACCATTGCTAACGGAGCCACAGCAGTAGTGTTATAGCCCGTGACCTAATTGTGTCTTATTGGTAAATAATTGGTTGAGGATTTTGATCGAATTGTTTGGTTTTATTTTGAGTACGGTTCGGATTAGGAATTAGGAGAGAGAAGGAGAGAGCGAGATGGAAACTCAACTCCGACTTCCGACCGACTGACTTAGTTTTACATAGAAATCTTAGACGAGATGGAAATCTAAGAATAGCACATTACATTACAGAAATAGCTTTGGATTTGGTGTTGCAGAATTTTGCAAACTTGTCCATATATGTTCTGGACGTAATCTGCAAGGATTACGTCAAGTAGTACCTCCAGAAAAGTTATTTCTGCATTTTTAGCAGCAGTAAATTCAATCTTAATTGAAGGACAAGCCTTCCGATAAGCAAGTACCAAATAATGTTGCACAGTTCTGAAATGCAGAAATATCTTTTTCTAGCTTAATAAGGGTCCCATACACAAGATAACTATTCGGCGATAATTGGGATTTAATTGTCGGCTAATAGCCGGCCGGGGTGAGGAAGTGTGCGAACTCAAGAATTCGTGGTGCGGTTGTGCGTTTTGTGACTCCTCGGCATGCCTGCCTGGCTAGCAATATATTCGAGAACTCTTTAGATTACTGCAAGCAATCTTCAACTTCCAGAGCAACTCAGTAAAACGGAGCGAGTATTTCATCGAATCTCAGAAAAGCATTGGTCTGACAAGAAATGAAGTATTACGTATGCCACAGTCATGCAATACACGATGGATCAGCAAATTGAAAGGAATTAAATATTTCAAAAATCGATTGCATTGTTTATTGAGGCTTTGCAAGAAATCGTAAGAGTTGGAAAACCCGAGGAGGATGCAGAATGCAAGGGATATGTGCTACAACTAAAATCTTTCAAAGTGATTATCCTACTGTTTATGCTGGACGAACTCCTTTCTTTAACAGCCAAACTTTCAGAACACCTTGCAGTTCCCAGAATTGGTGTACTCCAGAGCCATTCAACTTTGCGATTCTACTATCACCGTGATAAAATCAAAGAGAACTACAGAATCATTTAACTCATTATTCAATCAGGCGATAGAATTTGCAACACGTCAAGACCTGCCCAATTTAAATGACGAAGAATGTCCTCCACGTCGAAAGAAGGCTTCTTCACGCCTGGCAGAATTCTTGGTGTGCAGCACAACAGGAACAAGGAATGAGACCGACAAATCCTTCACTGCAAAAGATGAATTCCGTAGACTATATTTTGAGGTGATTGACAAGTTTGTGTGTGAAATGAAGTCACGCTTTTCTTCCAAGAATGTCATGTCTGCAGGGTTATTGGCTGCTGATCCCACAAGCAAGATATTTCTGAACGTACTCGAAGTTGTTAAATTCTGCCAGCAATTTGAGAGACTGAGTATCGACGTTTCAAACTTGAAGGCTTAAATTCCCGTGGCAAAGAATCTGATGAAGACTCAAAAAGCAGACACAGTTATGAAATGCTACTAAGTGCTGCAAAGAATGAATCCCTGTTTTCCGGAACTGGTGAAATATTATTGTTTAATTTTGTGCCTTCCAGTTTCTAGTGCATCATGTGAGCGTAGTTTCAGTTCCTTGAAACGCATAAAATCAGCTTTACGAACTTCAACCGGTCAGAATCGTTTGTCTGACATGTCAATACTTTCAATCGAACGTGACATAAGCGATAAATTATATGATTCGCCACACCTTGTAGTTGATGAGTTTGCAAAGGTTCACGGACGGCGTTTAGAATTTACATTGTAAGTTTCAATATTTCAAGGAAATTCACTGAGCATTGCCTAAAGTATAAATACAGTAACCTAAATGGTCTTGAATAAATTGACTCATTAACTGGCTAATGCCCTACAACTATTCTGGAGTACAAAACAAAACATTATTAGATGGTTAAAATCCTGAAAATTCGAATTATTTCCCAACATATTTTAGCTGAATTCAGCTGATCCAAGAAAAAATCCTAGAACCGCCACTGGAGATGGGAGGTTTCACTGTTTCCATGCCAACTGTTCCAAGAGCTATAGATATCAGCGGGACCTGAGAAGTCATATTTCCAAGTGTCAAACTCAGGCTCAATTGCATAGAACCAGTCGGAAAAGAAAACTGCAGACTTTGGACCACGAAGAAGGCTTAACCGCTTCTGAAGAGGTTCCTAGTATATTGATATCAACTCGTAAGAAAGATACACTACAAAAAGGAGCAGTTAAATCTTCATCTGAAGAAGAGGACGAATATCAGACTGATGCTAGAGCTAGTGATAGCGATACTTCCAATACAAATCGAAGAAAGGACAAAACAAGGAAAAGAAGTAAAAAGTCTGCGGGAAAACCCGTACGCCCCTACTTGTCTGCCAAAAAGGACCATTTGAGCGTCGAAATAAAAACCACATAGAGAGACTTCCGATATCACTGCCTTTCCCAAAATTGTACATACAAATCTCGACATATTTACTACACGAAGAAGCATATTTCCGCGGAACACGCCGGGCTTATGCCACAAGAGGATGCAGAACCGAAGATTTACCGCTGCCGAGCTGTAGATTGTTCATAAGTGAGTCAGCCATGGAATTGTATACTCACTTCAAAGAAGTTCATGAATCCAACTCAATTGTCAAGAAAAAAGTTACACTTACTGAAGAACAAAGGAAGCCGAAAGAAGACGGGAGAGTATACTGTTTCCATGACAACTGCTCCAAGAACTATTTAAAACCTGTTGAGCTGAAAAGACACATTTACAAATGTGACACGGAACGAACTCATGAGGAAGATGGGAAGATTAACCGATTTCCTTGTAAAGAGTCCGACTTTTCTCCTTCGTCACTCGGTCCAGCTTTGCTCTTCATGTTCACATGTACAGTGTTCACCAGAATGACCTTTTACCCTACAAATGCATCCCTTGTAAGAAGAACTACGCGAATCACGATCGGCTCATTATTCACAACAATGCACATCATAGGGTGAAGGAATTCGTGTCATCTTTGCGGTAAATCAAATATCACTACGCTGATAATGAAATGATGATACGTCTATTACATTAGCACGTTTTTTAGCACATTTTTGCTGCTTTTAGCACCTTTTATTCCTGTGGCACATATTTTCTCTTTGTTTTAACTATATTTTTGTGTTTTAATTATTTTATTAGCAACTTCGAGGAAGATTCGATTTGCTTTCAAAAGGTGCAGACAGAATCAGTTTTCAAGAATCCTCTTCGACCTCCGAATCCAAACTTTCCAAACCTTTCTTCTGAAGTTTGAGCGGTTTGTTGGCATTGACGCCATGCTTGTGCCAGGCGTTGTGTTTGTACAAATACATCCGGCAGTGGAAGGTTTTCTCACACAGTTTGCAAGGATAGACCTGACCGCCATTTACTCCATGCACCGTAGATTATCTACAAAATATACTTCATTACATGAATTACAAGCTCGACCAATCACTACATGGAGAATAAATACTCGCAACCGTGGAACGTATGGCTCTGGTTACAGCTCGTACGTATCAAGTTGTTCACCCTGTTATTCATTCACAATCTTTAAAATTCTCGGACCTCTTGCAATGATCGATTCTGACTTGTAACCAATTTCAAATTGCTTTAGTTTTACATTTTACATAGATTGTGCGTGCAATATGCCGTGTGCAAGAGTGATAGCTCGGAGAGGGGGGGGGGGGGTTCAGACCGGGCCGCAGGATTTCCTTTTGTCTACCGCTCAGAGAATTTCAAATTTCCCTCTCCTCTCGACCCGACCTTGTATGAATCAGGTTTGAAAATGTATCAGCATTATGAACATCTCATGCATGCACAGGGACATGCACAGGGACATGATATTTGATATTTGATTTGAGTTGGACAAGAGAAGCTGACCAACCGCCTTTGAAAGACTAAGACGTCAGAAATTTTGATCGTCAAAGTGCCAATTTGTCTTGGCGAGTCTTTGATACGTATACTAATCACAAAAGCGACTCCGGAAGATCACTAAAGATAATGGAAATTGGGAACAGTCAACATGCACTTGTTTTATCTTCCAGAAACAATTTGTTTGTAAGCATGTGTTGGGTATAGCGATTCGCCAAAAAAAGTTCACAGTGCGACCTGATGCAAAAGACATCCCAATTGGACAAAAAAGAAAACGGGGTAGGCCAACACTGGCAAAAAAAGCACTGCTACGTCAGTAGGGACTCCATGCTTGTAAGTTGCTACAAACCCAAACTTTCAATTTTTTAAAATTTGTTTTACTTAAAAGTAAGTGAGGTTTTTTTACGGATACATATTTTTTTTGTACACGTTTTTCACATGCCAATAGAAGTAAGTCATAAGCTATAATTTTAAGTCAAAAATAATTTTATAGTTCGGAAAAAAATAACTTAAAGTAAGGCAATACATTCATTTTCAAGTTCGGCAAAAAATGTTCGGCAAAATGTTCATTTTGTGAGGTCAATCTTGATTAAAAGCAAGGTGCAATATTATTAAGCCTTATGTATTTAGATTTATTTATATCATTACATGGTTTGGTCAAGAGGAGAGGGAAATTTGAAATTCTCTGAGCGGTAGACAAAAGGAAATCCTGCGACCGGGCCCCTTCCTGAAAACTGATAACGCGTCAAAATTTTGAGAAAAACTAGCAAACTAACAAAAAAAAAAATTAATTAGTGCCTAGCGTCATTTTTCGGCATTCAGGGCCCCGTAATGTCAACCTCCCCTGACCCCTGACCCACCTCATTGCAAATATACTTATAGTTTCTTTTAGCCGCTTAGATATAGGTAATTAGAAAAATTTTCATTGTTTCTAGTTCTTGACAATATATCTTGTTTACGAATCTCATTGATGAAGCCGTTTCGCTTGGCCTAGTTCGTAGTTCGTGGGTGGAATCACAAAATATTTAGAACAATATGCACCCGTTTCCCAATAAAAACGCATGCAGTCTGGAAATATGGTAGAAATTGGCGATAATTTAAACGGGCAATTATAAAAATAAAGTGTCGAAAAAGCCACGAAAAATGTCTTCGCGGCGCATCTAAAAGTACCAAACAAGTTTACACTATATATTCAACACTTCTAATTTTCAATTGGCTAGTCCACGAAGGAGCGGCGGGGCTTTCCTAGTCCGTTCTAATCATAATACTATTCCGAAGGCTTAAATACGATAATATGTATTACTAGCTGCCCACGAATCAGTGCTTAGCACTGATCTGTGTATTGAATTATATTTTCTTATATTTTCATTCCTTTCATGTACCACCGCCCAACTTTGTCCCACCCTATTGTCCCTACCTAACTTTCGCCCACCCTATTATCCCCGCCTACTTTCGCCCACCCTATTGTATCCGCCCAAATGTCGCCCACCCTATTGTCATACATGCATACATAAAGTAACGCTAATTATTAAGATATTGCATTGCGTAGGATTAGGTAGTCATGGCATTGAATTGGTAACCGTGTAAACACAGTTGTTGTGACAGACGGAGGGAGAGACTACAGCAACAGCTCATTATTGAAAGAGATTACGGGGAGGAAATTTCTCAACTGGACCGTGATTTTCGAGGTGTCACGGAAAATTCCTAGATTAATTGTACCTGTTGCGCACAAAATCAAGACACCTGAAATTTTTTTATTTTATTTTTAAGTTAAAATTTGACGGAGTTATGATTTTTTGAAAATTGGCATATCAATATT
>JAQFXZ010001758.1:0-11116 GCA_034694025.1 Ceratophysella scotica | reverse complement strand
CGATGAATATGAGCGGAGACAACGATGAAACCAAACCATCGAAGATCCTCTTTCTTAGCCCGTCTCAGGTTTTTGCTTGACAGAAAAGCAGGTCGAAAGACAGGTTCTCTGTATTTAGCTTTCCAAGTTCCATGCGGTGAATCGAGAGTAGAAATGGGGTCCATGATCGTGATAAGCGATCTCGACGTATGACGCGGAACAGGGTCCACAGTAATCATGGATTCTCGACTATCCTTGGAAGTTTTCACTATTTTCTCAACTTCCTTCCGTTTCAAGTACTGGAATCCAGATAAGTCTCGCTTCACAACGAAGAGCTTTGTCTTAGGAACTGGGTTACAGGCACCCAATTCAGCTTTCTTGAGCGACTTGATCCGTCTGGCCTGATTAGACAAGTCCTCACTCGATGTAGCTTTGAGGAGTCCAGAAATGAATTTTCTGGGAAGTTGGAAGTTGCTTGAAAGTGCTTGAATAATATCTTCAGGTTGAGTAGTACTCATTTTCCGTTCATAAGCTTCACTCTTGTCTACCACAGTTTGACCGAAAATGTCCATTGCGAAACGGTTGTCATAAGAGTCAATAGCTTTGCAGAAAGTGAACATGTCATGGAATAGGAGAAAGTCTTCAATTTCAGACTGCTTCTTAGCATGCGCATCCGCAACAATTTCTTCCCTACTCTTGACTGGAGACACGGGTTTTGGACTTGGAGGTTTTGGACTCGGTGGTTTCAAAAGTGATGCTTGACTCTCATCTAAACTCCAGGATTTGTTACGATCTTCACGTTCGAGTGGAAGCGAAAATCCAGTTTTTGCATGATTGGAAAGAACACGGAGATCCTGTTCCAGTTCCGGTGGGTCATCTACCTTTGGAGGAGTTTTCTTCTTATTCTTGTCCTTCCCTTTCTTCGGTTTTGGACCTTTACCCTTTTTTACCTTAGTTGGAAGGACTACTGGAGCGGGTTCAGGTTCAGGCTCGGGTGTAACGGGTTTTGGTTCGGGCTTTGGTGGCTCGGACTCGGTTTCTTGTTCGATATTTTCAATTTCAATTTCGATTTCCTCTGCGGCGTTCAGACGTGCTATGGAGGCTTTGACGCTCTCCAATGCACCGCGCTTCTTTTTGGTCACTACTGGTGGGATAAACAGTTGATGGCTATGGTAGAGCTTCACGGCTACTAAATTCGGAATTGCGTTCGCACTTGAGCCGGATGTGACGCAAGGGGCTGAGGAAAGTACAGCACGGTATTTGTCCACGTCCAGCTTGTAATCGTCTTTGGTTCCAACTTTGATGGAGCCATCGGATAAGACTCGGAGCCAGTCACCCTGTCATTCATATTCCAAGGGTTGCAACGAATTTGCTTGAACGCTACATTTTACTATCGAAATATTGAGCCTACCTCGGGCAGTTTGATATGGACATTACTCGAAAGCGTGTTGAAGAGAACTGTAGCAAAACTTGGATGTTCAACCATGTATTTAAGTCCAACGAACACCCAATCTTCGAATTCTTCAACATCATCTTTGAGGATGACCATTCGAGTTGTGAATCTGGTTCCATCTGGATAATGAGTGATAACAGTTCCATCGAATCGGTGAAGATACACGACCCCATCTTGTCTTCGTCGAAATACCTTCAATTTAGTGCATATTTCAAGTTATAACTGGAGCTTACGTATATCGAACCGAATGTTTTTTTTTTTTTTAAATACCAATATGCGGATACTTTACCTCGCCATTGGGCATCATGCCGCTCGTGAACAAATAGAAAGGTTCGTGGGGAGTTCTGTGTCCATTTACATAGCGCCAGTATTCTCCAGTCGGAAGGATGACATCACCGTTGAAAATATTTACATTTTCAGCATTCGAGAAAACATCAAACAGATTTTCCGGGGTGCGAGTAGCACTGCACCAAAACCAACAATATTGAACACTGAACTTTGAACCGAATCAATTACGTCTAACTTATTTAAATGACTCACTCTGCGGATATTTCCCGTATAGTGGTTGTAACGCCACGGGCGTTCAATATCTGGATCGATTTATTCAGCATGAATCGGATCACAGAGCCATTCATCGTGTAGTAGCGACAGGATTCGTTTATGGAGCAGGCGGAACCTGATGCAATAAAAGGAAAATGCTTAAAAATAGGCAATACACAAAGGAGCTTGGACTGAACACGGGCGTAAAATTACTTTTGGCCAGGTAGCATTGCTTCACTTCGCGTCTCAATGGTGGACCCTTGGCATCATCCACTTGGAAGAACAGGCCTGAGGGCAACGTGACCCTGAAGGAATGAGTGAGCGGTGTTAGCCTTTCCGCAGCTCCCTCCCAAGGAAATTGGTAATCATATCTTTTGGGAAGATGCGTCAAACTGTCCTTTGAACGTTTGTCTTCAACCGGAAGTGATATTCGAACTTCACCTTCCTCAGCTGTAATTGTTCGAATCGAAATGTAACATAATTTGTTGAATTTTACGATTGAGCCTGAGTTTCAAAGCACTTGAGCTATCTGGTGCAATGCAAACAGCGCGGGTCACCAGTGACCGATACCAATATTCAAGCAAAACAACTGACCTTCGGTATTCTCTCCACTGGAATATTCATATTCTCCTTCAAGAGCTTCTTCTTCCTCATCTTCTTCCTGTTCCGGTTCAGGAGTAACGGGAGCTACAACTACTTCTTCCTGTTTCACTTCAACAGGTTCTTCTCGATCTGGTTTCCCCTTCTTCTTTTTCCCTTTCTTCTCCTTTGCTTTCTCTTTCTTCTCATGTTTCTTCTCTTCCTTTTCTTCAGTCTTCCCTTTCTTTTCATGCTTGTGCCCTTTCCCTGCGAGCACAGTATTCAATAGAAAAGACTCTCGAGCAGTATGTTTTATTAGCGAAAATAAACCTGAGGTGAGGATATAAAAAAAAACTTATCGTGTCTTTTACCTTTCTTGTCTTGTTTGGCACTTTTTGAACTAGGAATTGATGCCTGCTTTTCCAGCGGAACAACTTCTTCCATTTCCTCTTCGTCCTCTCCGCCATGTTCTTCTTCTTCTTCCTCTTCATCCAGCACAGGTGACATGGCATTACCAGAACCCAAACCAGTACTCGCTGCTTTTCCACTTGACTTGCGTCGAGTAAACGACGCTCGCATTGGTCTGCAATAATAAATTCAAGTTCTAAGTGCAAAGAATGTTGGTCAGGTCAACAAGTCAGCAGGGCTGGGCAAAATCATTTGATTTTGAAAATCAATGATTTTAAAATCATGATTTTGGTCATTTTAAGTATTTGGTTTTCGGATTTTGATTTTGACTCATTTTGTATTTTGATTTTTTATAAGTATCTATTTTGATCTTGAAAACCACGATTTTCAGCATTTTGCGACTTTAAGTCGAGAATTTGATTTCAAAATCACTATTTAAAATAAAGAAATATCGCTGATTTTGATGATTTGATTTTGACGGTGAAAAATGATTGATTTTGATTTTGAGATTTTGAAGGCGAATCTTCGGTGATTCTGGTCAATGATTTTGCGCGGCTCTGCAAGCCAGAGCCAGAGGTATGCAAAGATATCAATCTACCTGTCTTTCCAAATATCATTCTCAAAGACCACGTGTTCAAAATCAAAGACTCCAGTAGGCTGAGGATTATCCTGTTTCATGATAAGCTTCATATTTGGAGCCTCTTCCGTAGCTCTATTGTCTTGAAAGGCGAAAATGGTTCCATTGGAATGAATCATATGAAAGTAAGGCGTGACGACGTAAGACTCAGTGGAAAGGTCCAAGTCATCATGGGGTATGTAGTAGCTGTAAAAGTAGGTCGAGTGACCATTCTTGGACACAGTTAGTTGTTGCAGTGAGGAATCTGGGTCAATCGTGGAGAGTTGGTAAGTTATCAGGGTGCCTAGAACCAAAAATTGATTTTTAATTAGGATAAATGAGTTGAATTCATTCTTAACTGAACCATGACTGTACCATCCAGCGGGAACAAATGATGAGTTGAGGATGCAATGTTGATAATCCGTTTTCCCAAGTCATAGCACTCAAATCGTGGTTCGAAGGCTTCGAGAGGAGTTTTCTTTGACGAATCTGAAGAAGATGTGTACATTGAAGCCTTGATGGCATCCGTAAAATTGAAAGATGGAGTTTCTTGCAGAAAGGCTGGCGGAGAATCCTTAGCATTAGCAAGCGCCGTTTGGAGTTCGGCTGCACCAGAGCTTGGCAGTTCCGTAGAAGCTGAAGTTCAAGAGTCACGCATGAGTGTCTTTTAATCAAATCTTTCCTAAGTTTGTTTAAAATAATAATTGAGCTCACGTAAAGACTTCTTAGATTTCTTTTCCTTTTTGGCTTTCTTTTCTTTTTTCTCCTTCTTCTCCTTTTTCTTCTTTTCGTTCGCATCATCGTCTGATTTGACCGATTTGTCCTTCTCCTTCTCCTCCTCCTTTTCTTTACTATCTCTGCTCTTTCTCTTTTTATCCTTTTTATCCTTCTTTTTCTTCTTCTTCTCTGCTTTCTCCTCATTTTTGGCTTCAGGTTCAGCCTCAGCCGGGCTTTCCGGTTTCTCGACCACCTCTTCAGCTTCACTTTTCTTCTTTTTCTTCTTTTTTCCTTCTTTATCCTTTGACTTACTTTTTCGTTTCTCTTCTTTCTTGATCTTCTTACTCTTCTTACCTTCGCTTGAACTGCTGTCTGTTATTTCATGAAACATTCATTACTTCAACGATGAAATAATCGAAATTAAATTTTTGAATTAATCATGGCGTTTAAAAGTATTTTTCTCAATGCACTCACCTTTAGATTTTCTTGCCTGCTTTCTCTTGAGCTTTCCGAATTCCTCATCTTCGTCCTCTTCTTCTTCTTCGTATTCAAAATCATCCTCTTCATCTTCACCAGCGTACTCTCGCGCTAGCCGAGCTTGCTTTTCCATGTACTCCTGCTCCTTCTGTTTCTGCAGCAGAGCCCATTTGATGCTCGGAATCAGCATCCATTGTTCCTATGTAGAATATTCAGACAACACCAATTTACGATTTAGTTTCGTTTAAAATTTTAAGTTTCCGGATACTTATAACTGATTGCCGATCTAAGTCTCACCTCAGGTACAAGTCTCATTAACGTCGTCACGCTAAAAGAGTCCACTATTTCAGCTGATTTAACTTTCTCAAAATTGAGGAGCCATCCAAGCACGCCATCCTCATTGATCGTATATTCTGAGAATGAAGTGCAAATTCAAATACTGAACGCAATTCGTTCAAAGGTATTACGAAATTATTTACCCAGAAAATCCTGAAGGCCAGGCATCGTCTTCAACTGTGAGCAGAATGTGGATTCTGCCTGAAGCGACAGCGGTGCAGGATTATTGAAAATGAACAAAATTGTGTCGTAGAATGGACAGTACATTTTTTCCATGCAGAGATACTCCTTCGTCGCATGGTTTAAGGCCTAACAAATGCGAAATGGGACGAGAAATTCAAGTTAAACAGAGCATTATGGGAAGTTAACTCAAAGTTTTTTGTGTCACAATTTGCAGCATTTATTGGATGCCGTTTTCCAACATTTTTTAACAATTTTCAAAATGAATTTAAACATTTGATAATTGAAACCATATGACATACCTGAATCATTTGAAGTGGAACAAACTCTTCAACAAAATTCCAATCCTTGAGATGTCCAAGAATCACGGATTCTCCCGCCGCTTTGGTTAACCCATCACAGAGCAAGTAACGCTCAACCCAGTTTGACAAATCAAGAGCTCCGCTTTCGCTAATTCCAAGTAGAGCTGAAAACACGAAATTAAAAAATGGAGATTACCCGATTTCAATTACTCTTTCAGGTACATAATGGCTTAGCCAAAAATTGACAACATTTGCCACAAATATTGTAGCAACTTCAACATATTTAATCAACATAATCCAAAAATTTACCAGGACATTCCAAGAGCGTTTGAATAGCCGAGAAATCATTGATATTATTGAACCATTCCTCTTCACAAGCAACAAATCGCTTGGCGTTGTCCTTCGGAGAGCAGACAGGAAGCCCATCTCCAGCTGCTCCTTCGTATTCGTCCTCGTCAGCACAAGCAGTATTGGGCGGAGTTGGGGTATTTCCATGATGTGGTCGCGATTCGAGAAACAGTGCGGTCAGATAATTGCTGCTCCGTCGCGCTGCGGAGTTTCGACGTTTCTGCTCATTTTCGTAACTTTCGTCGTCAATTAAGTAGTCCGGATTATTCCCAAGTTCCTCTCCAACTGTGTTTATAGCTTGGGCTGCAGCTACGACGGAACCATGAACTTGGTTCAAAGTATCCACATCACCACTTCTTCGAATGCTATGCTTCAACTGAAAATTTGAGTTTTGGTCATTTTTTATTCTAAATTCTAAATCTTTGACCGCTCCAGGAGTTCAACTCCTTACCACTGTATTTACTGCCGTATTATTTCGGCTAACATCCGCTTCATATCCTTCACCGTCATCTTCTTGTAGATATCGTTCGGGCTCGGGCTCGGGTTCCGGCACGGGTTTATTGCCTTGAGGTAGAGTTTGAACTCGAAACTCGGCCATTGAATTAGGGGCCATAATAAACTTGAAATCCTTTTTGTTCTCAACGGCCAAGTAATTGTGATCAGCTGCTAAGCGTGTAGATTTGACCTTGACATCTGTTTCAGGCTCTTCGACGCCATCTGGTGGGATTATCTTGTTGATCTGGACCTTGAGGCTCTCCAGCAGTTCATCCGTGTCAAGAGCAGTCAAGGAAATCGGTTCTTGAAACCCGGTTGATCCGGCTTCTGCATTTTCTTCGTCCAACAGCTGCTTGGCCCGTTCTTTCTCAGCTATTTCTCGTTGAGCCTCTTCATCGGCGACTTTTTGTAAATGGAGCTCGATCCCCGCAGCCATTAGGAGATGTAGTACGAAAAACATATCTGCAAGATGGAGCTAGTTGTAGCATAAAAAGAAGGTTGGGATATTCTAAAGTTTAATTAAGGCTTACCGTCAAACTCCACGAGATTTGGAGGCAAAAAATACATGAAATGATTCAAATTGGCCAAAAGTTTCAAGTATTTTCCACGATTGAATTCTGGACGACGAATTAAGTTTTGAATTGCATGTAATTCACCAGAAATGTGGCTTGCCGCTATTTGAATCGAAAATTGCTCTGAAATTAAAATATAAGTCTTTAGTGACAGAGAAATTAAACGATTTGCAAGATTGTAATCGTGTATCGTCTTACCGTTAAGGTGACAGCTCCTCATGCTCGCATAGTCATTACTCTTGATGTACAAGGGAACAGGAAACTTGGCACGCGGTGGTGCTTTGGTGGGCTCAGCGGGCTGCGGTGTTTGACCACGAAGACCCCATTTAATATTTTCTGGATTTCGTGGAGCTGGGGGAGATTTATTATCGCGCTGATCCTCTGAAAATTCAGCACTGCTGTCCTCCCAAAATTCTCCGACATCTGCTACAACCTAATACAAAATTTTTGCTTTTGAGGTTTCGCCACTGGCGAAATGTGAACACGGAATTCGCTTGCAGGCAATCAGATATGGCATACTTGTTCTACAAGACAGTCCAAAATAATTGGAACCGTGATGCATTCCGACGGAAGTTGAGTCAGGAGGTTGTCATAAACCTTCATTGGATTTTTGATTCGCGGCGGCAGGATCTACAGAATTTAATTCATTCAACCTGGTTTCAAATTGCTTGAGGTTTGACTAATATTGTGCTTAAACTTTTTATTCAAACCGGTTTAGGTTGAACAGACACTTGGTACATGTTGTACCAATCGATGAGCACGAGCATTTCGTAAATCCGCTTCACCACTTCATCAAAGATATGCGCTCCATATAAAGCCTTTTGTTGATCCGTTGTTGGAGGTTTTTCGAGTGAAGGAATCGGACAGTTTATGAGTGCAATGTCATGAATAAAGGAGTCGGCTGGTTGACTGTTGATTAGTCCCGTCAAATCCGACCAGAAGGTGTTTACATTGCTTCTTGAGCCGCTGTAATCCAATCAAAACATGTAAATTACGCTAAGAGTAAGAGTTCAACCTGATCTACAAAATCTACTGTGTCGAGTTTCGGCGAAGCGCTGTAGGTCAAGTTGTTGAATTACTCACGTTTTTTCTTCGGACGGCAAATTCTTGTCCATATGTTGGGCATATGCAGGCAAGATGTTCTGTGGCCGATAACTTCCCGTCAAATTCTCCTCAATGTCCAAGACGCTGAAGTTCCGCTTAGTGAGCGTACCGGCCGTGAGCAATAGAACGCCATCTACCTTCACGCCTATAAAAAATGAACGTTTAAAAGCGGCCGGACGGATATTGACGTTGTCACAGTCAAGCTTTGGTTTTCGTAATATAGTTTTTAGAAAATTAACAGAAGGTGAACTTGAATAGAGAATGCATATGCGCATGCGCTCGTTGCAGGAAAATGCACCCAGCGCCAAGTGACATCTTCTGGAGGAAAAAAAACCTGGAGAGTTTGTCTAATGAAATTGGGTGAAAGCGGAAACAAAACAACCAAAAAAGGCAAGAAATAGCCATTAAACTTTGTGCCTCGTTTCACATAATTATAATATAAATTACCGATTGCTCGCAGCTCCTCCAGAATTAATGGGTTATAAAATCCTTCCAGAAGAAAATAACTTTGTGGTCCGTTGACAGGCGTATCCTCTAAAAACATTCATTCCCAAATTATAAATTAAAATTATACCAATTTACATACACATAAGAAATTGTATTCGACTTAATTACCGACATATTCCACGATGGGTATATCTAGTTCACCCCGCTTCTTCAACAAGGTCGTTTTGGATTTATAGGTGTCCATACCATCGAGTGACGGCAGCGGAAGTGAGTATCTTTTTTTTCTTCCCGAATCTTTCTTGGTGGCACCCGATTTCGAGTCTATTGATCCTTTTGACCGTCGGCCGGATTTAGACCTGGTTGACCCTTTGGAATCTTTCCGATCCTTATCCCTACCATCCGTGGCTGACATGCGCTTATTCTTACTCTTTTTCTTGGACACGGACCCTTTGGAATCCTTGGAATGAGTTGAGCCATCTCTCTTTCGTGAAGATTGTTCGGAACCTTTGGACTTCTTGCGTTTCTGTTTTGTCGAACCATGAGAACCACTTCGCTCTTTGATCGTAATCAGGTCTTCGTTGGCAGTGCTTAGTAAACTATTAGGGGGGAAGCTGTCCAGTGAAGAGAAAGCTAATGGAGGTACATCCGACAGAAAGTCCTTGGAACGGACGCCGGTCAATTCGCCAGCCTACAAGTAATTGCATTTATTTAACTGCTATGAATATTTTGCTTAGTTTTGATAGATTATTTTGAAAAACTTCACAAATCAAACTAAGCACAGATGCACAGTTATTCAATTCAATTCAAATGCGTAGGCACCTTTGCCATGACTCGCATAGCGGCGAGGGCGGAAATCTTGTACATTAGCAGCGTGTGTTTGAGAGCTTGAGCCCAAATGTCCATTCGCTTCAAGTAGCTCTCGTCATCCATTCCAGGTTCACGCATTTCACTCGTAGTCATAAACTTACGGACTTTCTGAAATACAAAATATGGAAATCAGAGATCAGGAATCAGGAATGAAAAGAAAAATAAAAACTTCATAATCACAGACAAATTCGTGGTTTCAAAGTTTCAAAATCAGTAAAAACCGGATTCAAACAACTAATTTCCAATTCATGATTGATTTTAAGATTGACGTCGCAAAATTAAATGAAAAGCGCAATTTTCATGTTCGAAGTTCGAATATTTCAAACATTAGAAGCGATAAAACGTATTATTCGCTATTTCTTCCAAACTTGTGCATTTTTAGTTTAAGCATCAAATTCAGTACTAATGTTGGTTCAAAATCGGGGAATTATAAAAAACCAAACATTTCGAAAGTCAGAAGTCAGAACTCAAAACGAATTGTACTGACTAAAATTAGTACACAAGAGATTGAACTAATTTTCCCCGATATTAGTAAATCAATTCTTACATGAGCTATACGCTGCGCAGAAATTGATGCGAATCTTTTCCGTACTCCAGTATTGACGGCCTGATGGAGCAAAACTGTATAGTCAGACAGCGCTGGAGATTCTTCCATAACGAGAACAATGCTGCAGGTGAACCCGTTCTGAAACACCATGGAAGAACATGTCGAAGTCATTGTGCATTTGAAATTCCGTATCAATTGTTGGAAAAGATGGTAAACATGAGTTGTACACATTCCACTATCGGTAACTATTTTGTAAATTTGATTTTGTACGAATGCTGCTTAAATTGGCTTACCGAGATGAGTTCAGCATTTTTCAATTCCTCGGGGTCCCACTCAAGTGGTGTGTTCAGATAGCGAATACTGTCCGCTCTTAGATTCTTCTTCTTTTTCGGTAAACCCGTTTTGCTGTCCAGAGACACAGCCGAGCTTTCAGTCGGTGGTGGCACGATTTCTCCTTCAGGCGCCTCCTGTGGCGTGGCACCTGAAAGAATTAAAAATGTAAGTACGTAAAAATTGACGCACGCTTTACAAGAATTTCAGAAGGTCACATCTCATTCTCTGCTTTACGACCTTGTTTTCCATCTTTTTTCCCTTTCTTGTCCTTTTTCTCCTTGAGTGACTTGTCGTCAGGCTTCTTTTCGTTCTTCTTCTCAGTCTTCTCCTTTTTCTCTTTCTTGTCACTTTTCTCCTTTCCCACGGAGCCCACGCTTTCCTTCTTCTCCTTGGACTTGGGCTTCTTCGCCATTGTACTCAATCCTATTCATGCACCCAGAACGTGCGTCAAATTACAGGCACCCCACCCCAATGGAAGTAAATTCAATATTGAATATATGTACTTTAAATAGGCACATGCACTTGTACGGATTTCTTTACCACGTCAGGCGCTTCGTGGGTGCTACTTCCAAGTGTTTTGCACTCAAAGTTAAGCCAGACGGCTTATTTTCGGTATAACTCAAAGATATTATCCTCTTTGATCCACAAAGGGTTGAGATTACACATGGACAAAAACCCGCAAGAATCATGGTTTGTTTGTTCAGAATCCGTATATTTTTTATTGACTTATATAGATAATCGCATTTTCCCGGGAGTCGTGACGACGGACTCATGCATCCAAATACATGAAGTATGTTAATTATGTTAATTTCATTG
>JAQFXZ010001757.1:0-11118 GCA_034694025.1 Ceratophysella scotica | reverse complement strand
CATATGCTGTTTATCTTAGCTTTGGCACTTTAACCCCTTGACTATTTGACACAATGATTGCCTTTTAGGCCAGGTCTTAATGTCAGCATTATTAATATGTCAGTGGTATTTGATATTTTAAAAGTAAGTACCATGGTATTTGCCAACCCTGATTTGGACACTATGCGTACCGTAATACGCACATACACTGTTTATGTATCTATCTTTAGTATTACTTTATAGCTTGCGGTATTGTATACGAAATCTAATTTGAGCGTGGGCATACAACTTCAAATCGCATTGCTTCACAGCGATACCCGCATCGTGTAACTTGTATAGAAGTATGGCCCATGTTCTCTTTTGTCGAGTGCGACACATCTCGCCTTTCTGTTTTTTTTCTTGTACTCCCACATGTGTATACTTACTTGCTCTGTCATGAGCCAGGAACATCCTAAAGAATGCGCGGTAAGTCAGGTCGACATGAGTCGAGTAGTGCTATACCTATAGCGGCACTAGGCACATAGTTATGATCGCAGTCCCTACAGTTGACTGAAGTGGCTTTTCGCTGCCCAGTCCTACTTAGGCTTGTGGAATTGTTAATATAAAACATAGTCTGAGTGTAGTTGATAATATTAGTTGAACTTCTTTCATTCAAAATCTAGAAGACTTTTCTATTTGAAACTGTTTCCCTAACGCTACGTTTATAGTCGGCCGTTTCCCGTTACGTTCGCGTCATGATCAGATCTGCTTCTTATTTTTCACATTTATAGTCCGACTCAATCACGCTGCCGTCACGACGTCGTTCGGTCGAACTTCCCGATCACGTTCAGTTCCCTCGCACACAATTTATAGTCGAATATATACGGCCAAGTTCAGATTGGAGGAGGTCTTAATTGACCAGGTAGTCCACTAATAACTTAACATTGCCAGATCAATGGTATATACCACGAAACAAAATTAGTGCACATTGCACCTGCAAAATATTCCAATTAATTATTTCCAATTGCCTTAATTATTTTCCAAAATTAATGCGTACCAATTAACGTGGGCTATTTCTAGGTCAGGGAATATCCAGTACTGTATTCTGATTTGCATCCAGATTATAAAAACAGAACGGTAAAGGAGAATACAGGGATTCAAATTGGAGCCATTCTAAATAGAACAGGTAAAAACAAAAAAAAATTATTTCTATCTCTACTACATAAGAAGTATAAGAAAGTTGAAAACAATGTTTATTAAACCAGGACTGGAATGCTCTGCTCTTTGGAAATCATTACGTGATCAGTACATCAGCTTTCTTGGCAAACTACGAATGCCAACCGGAAGTGGCAACAAAAAACCGAAGCCATTCTTTCGTCATGAGCAGGCAATGGCCTTTTGCAAGGACGGTGGAGAAAAAGATGAATCGTAAGCAATTTAATTGTACCTTCTACATGAACGTACGGAATGAGTGCACTATATAGTAATATGCAAAAATCTGAAGTCGTTTTCATTCTCACAGAAAGAACATGCATTTGTTTGTATAAATCTCAGCCACATTAATAGCACGCTTCATTGTTTTGTCTCTTGCTGGCCTATCCAGGTACTATTCTAACGTCGAATCGCCTGGAAACGACAGCGAGGAATCTTTGATTGACATATGACCGAATAGGATCTTACTCGGAGATGAATTACAGGACATTGAAAGCCAAGGCAGTTTAGATGATTTTAGGAAACCATCTACTAGGATTCATGCGAAGTTTGCCTCGGTAAGCCTAGGTTAAGGGGATTTAGTTTTAGTCAATTGAACAATTTAATTAAAATTAAATGGTAGTCAAACATAATATTTGATTAAACGAATTTTACATTTATTTCTCTAGAAGCGAAAGATGAATACTTTTGAGGAGAAACTTCTTAGCACACCCAAAGAGGAACCTGATGCTGACGAATTTGACAAATTCTGTGAAAGCCTGGCTCCGAAGCTGCGAAGATTGCATACAAAGAATCCGCAAATGTGTGCAAAAGCCCAAGTTCAAATACAGCAAGTTTTATTAGACCATGAGTTTTCCGAGTAATGAATAAACAACAAACATGACAAAGACATTGTGTAATTTAGAAATGATATATTAATTACTACCTTTAGTCACATGTGCCTCTTGCCAAGAAAGCTTGCCTTCCTCGCTAAGAAAGTAGTTTTTGAAAACTTCTCTTACATTGGCTGCACTTTCCATGTAGTTTCTACTGCTTTGGATGGAAAAACCATCCAATCCTTGATCATTTTGTAACTCCTCTCTCCAGTTACCGGGTATTAATTTACCGTTGTCTTCCTGGTCAGGTGTAATATTGCAAAAGTCGTTCTTGCGCATCAGAAAGTTATGCAAGACAACTGAAGTCAGTGTGATGAGGTTTACAAGTTCTAAATCCGCATCAATCATCGTACGAAAAATCCGAAATCTAGCGGCCAAGATCCCAAAAGCGTTTTCTACAACCATTCGGGCTCTTGATAGCCGGTAGTTGAAAGTTTTCTCGGATTTGTTTCTCCATTTTCCTTTGAAAGGTCGCATTAAGTTCATTTTTAGGGGGAAATCCGTCGTCACCCCAAATAACATGTGGCAAAGCCGTTCCTTCTTCGGCAATTTTTTTTGGGGGTGGTAAGTCGAAAGACTCTGTGAAAAGTCGCTTTCCCAGTTCTGATCTCATAAGTATCCCACCGTCGGATTGTGAGCCTGATGATCCAATATCCACCGCAGTGAAAATATATTTTGCATTAGCAATCGCGAGCAGAAATATTGAGAAGTATGACTTGTAATTGAAGAATCTGGAAGAGCTATTATTCGGCGCCACTAGTCGAACATGCTTTTTATCTAATGCACCACAAGCGTTAGGGAAATTCCAGATCGTCCGAAAATCTAATTCATTGGCAATCCATATTTCTTCCGTAGGACATGGCAACTGCTCAGCTTTCATCTCGTGGCAAATGGCATGCATAGTCTCTCGCAAGATTTTGCAAACAGATGATGGAGATATGCGATAGCTCATTGCCATTGATACTTGAGAATTTCCAGACATCAAGTAATACAATTGTTTCAATAAATTACAGGAAACGCATTAAGAATTTTGTTGCTTGTCAAAGTTAGATACCTTAATGTTACAGCCAACCGTTGAATTGGAAGAATAGGACGAGCGTGATTCCCAGAGTGAGTGATGCGTGCCAATATTTTGCTAAGGATCTCATCGAAGCTGTCCTTGCTCATTCCAAAAAAGGTTAATGGTTAAGTATTGGCATAATGCCTGAATTTCGTCCCAAACACTTTCTACGACTATACTTATAAAATAGCAACTATAATTGTAAATTATATAGAGCTTAAAAGATTAAACTTCTTACCGGAAGTATCGGTTGTGGTAATATGGGTCCTCCTCTCGAAGCTCAGTGTTCGAACTCGTTCAAGGTGCCGCTGACCTAACTTGTTCTTAAATAGCACTAGCTAAATGATGAGCCTAGCGCTATGGCAAAGAAACAAACGTAAACAACAAAAGGAGTAATTGTGCCAATTGTGTCTATATTTGGGGATAAATCGCACCGTTGTTGGGCTACGAGTGACTCGTACCACTGTAGGATAACAAGTGAGTTGGGATTCTGTGTGCTGCATGTTGTCTGGAGAGAAAGAGGCGTTTCCGAGGCATGCACTGGGACATGCCACGTCATTCTCACCTCCACTCCACACAACATATAGCTCACAGGTACATAGTACTACATACTATGTAGCATAAGGAAAGTGAAATAAGAGAGTGCAGTGACTCTCTGATTTCACTTGGCTGAATTGTACAACTAGTCGCGGGTAAGTGATGCCTACGAACTAGCGCAGAGTTTAGTGTAATAATAATTGATGTGGAGAACTCGAACATATTCCGCCCGCTGGATTCACCGGTGAATTCAGGACCTCCAACCTCGATCGGATTATGTGGGCAGGGAGGATGCAGTAACTGAACTGGGTGTGCACAGTTCCTGATGGGTCTGGTCCAACCAGTTGCTGGCACCAGGGGGAAAGGCACGCAGTTACCACAGGAAGGAGAAAAGCTACACTGGGTGTGTCAGCTCCTGATGTGTCCGGTCCAACCGGTTGCTGGCACCAGGGGGAATACACGGAGCTGGATTCTGATGTGAAGCGGGGTGAAGGGAGTGAAAAAGCAAAACCAGCGTTTATAAGGCAGATGTGGCATGTCACTCGGATGGATCGAAGTAGGATCCATGGTGGCTTTGCAAGAAGTTGTTGCTGCTGATGAGTATCAGCATGAAGTTGTGATGCCGCTGATGCTGCATGTCGTTGCTCGATTAGAGTCTGTTGCACTGTAGTCAGGGAATGATGAGGCTAATGCCGCTGGATTGAGTCATGGTGAGGCAAGCGACGGGACATGCACCTCACGTGTGGGACTTTCTTTCGGCATGGGGAGAGCTGGCTAGAACGTGATGCTGCACATGGCGACATGGCAAATAGGGAAGCACGACGTAAATGTTCAGGGTGGAAGTCTTGAGACTTAGGGAAGAGCCAAGGTGGCTTCAACGAAGGCCGATGCACGGCATGGCAGGGGCCGTTCACGTTGAACTTAAAATGATTGGAATAATAATAATTGATGTGGAGAACTCAAACACTCAGCTACTAACATACTTTCTCCACTAACATGTCAATTACTAAAAATAGGTCTAATATAAAGTGATCTTGGCCTTCTCTTTGCTCGTTTCTATATCCGATGAATAAGAATGGCCTTAATAAATAACTTTCTTCTGTTAGCCATACTTTCAACTTTGATTAATTAAGGCTTTCTCAATATTCTATATGCATATCATGACAGAATATGCGGATTTTGAACTCTAAACAACAAATAGCATGTGATCGGTGTAGATAGTCATCGATTTTATTTTCTATGCTCTGCTGACTGTAAAAAAGCTGGTTTCATGGTGACTTCGCGACGACTAATTTATAGTTCGTACTGCTGAACAGGATCGGCTCATGATCGGCATGCAAACGTTATACTCTCGGGAAGTATTCTGTTCCTTTAACTCGCAACTATAAATTGTCCCGCAGAACAGGATCGTGACGCGAAACGTTCGGCAACAGAACGTGAACGTAATCGGGTAGGATATAAACGTAGCGTAACTCCAAAAAAGTGTTTACTGACACGAGATGCCAAATTCATGAAAATTTGGCGAAACCTATAACACGCCGTCATAATTTGGCTATTTGGAACTAAAGGCCCCGGCTTAGATTCTGGTATCAGGCCAGTTTTTTCCACGCTACGGCCCTGAATGCTTTATCTTAGGTTTGGCATGAGCATCTCCTGCTTAATCATAATCAAAGTCATGAGCGTATATGCTGTTGATGTTTGCTTTACCGTCAGTAGCTTCTGTTTCGTAAAACTCATGAGCTCATAAATGCTGTTTATGCTTGCTTAGACACTTTAAACTCTTAACCAATTGAGTTGCCAAATTGCCTTGTAGGCCAGGTCTCTTTTACCAGTTTTCTACTGTTTGTTTTACCTGGCCTCATTGGCCGAGGGTTTATGCGATTGCTCTTGTTCGTGTTCATGATTGCTGAACATTGATTATTTAACTCAAAGAACACTAGAAAACCCAAAGTAATAATTTTACCGAAGTTATTGATGAATGTGCGGAGAGGAGAGCTCTAGGACAGGACTTGATACTTGCTAGGGTACATAATTTTAAGTAAAGTTGAGTCGGGATTTGCTGTGGCCTCTAATTAAAGCCGGACGTTGGCTCCATTAGCCTGCATCTGCATCAGAGACACAACACATAGCATATCGATATGAGCATAGAGCGCTCATAGTGCTTTTGATTAAGTGCGGCAGGGGCCACGATTACTGGCTCTATTGTGGACGAAAAGGCACGTGAATTCTACTTCCCCTGACTGAACTTAAAACTACTATTTGCGGTTAAATAATGTCCACAGGCTAGCGCAGAGTTTAGTATTGAAGTCGTACATATTCCCCCGTTGGATCCATGAAATGGATCCAGGAACTCCAGGTTGCCTATGCAGGTCCAGATTGTTGCGCCAATACTCTGGGTTTGCGCTGTTTTTCAGTGGTTCCAGTCTAACCGATTGCTATCACTGGGGGGAAGACACGAAGCTAAAAATTGAACAGAAAAGAAATGTCGAGGCTTCGGACTGAGCCGATGTGCTGAGGAAGCCTTGGATGATGTGGTATCTCATCTCCATAGTGGCTTGGATGGAGGCCTCTAATAAAAATTATTCTCACCCACCCAAGTGTCAGTTAGCCCTAGTCCTCGAATTTAGTCTATGTTCAACGTGAACATATGGGATGAGCAGATGTGGGACCCCGCGGTTGAGATGTACCTTCCAATGCCTGCTTAGCGGAAAAGGTAGAAGTTGCTCAGGTAGCCGTGGCTTCCCGACGGTTTGAATCAAAGAAAAGTGTTCAAGCTCCTTGGTGGACTGAGACTCGAAGATATGCTCTTGCATTTAGGGTTGACGTAAGACTTGCTCCTCACGGGATCTCCCAGTGGGCTCGGTCCGCTTCGAAGCGGAATTTGACAGTGTTGAGTCTGTCAAAATTTTGAGCGTGAGAGTCTAGAGTGTGAATCTCGCACTCCACATCCGATGAAGATTGAGGGTGAAGATGGAGGAAGGACGATTCCCGTTAGAGTTGAGGGGGACCATGCAGCGATGACAACTTGAGTTCTGCCTTGGAGACTGAAGGTGTGCAGAGGGCTGTCTCCTGCACTCCTGCACTAGCTTGAATTAGGCGAGGTCTACGATTGGGTATCGCAGGATGGGCTTACCGTTGTTCTCTGCTTGATTTTTTAGGTGCTTGATGCTATCGAATCCTGATGAATGAGTTCAGAGGACTTGATAACTCAAGCATGTTAAGCGTGGTAAGCGACGGTTGTTCTTGCATCGTACTAAGGGCAAATTTTTGAGAATTTTAATGGACTGTGGTAAGCCCAAGTGCGATGTTTCTGGCCGTCGTCCACATTCAACTGAGACCGAGTTGTGACGCCAGGGTTGAATTTCGATGAGCCCTATTGTATGACGAGACGGGTTTTAGTCCGGCCCAACTGTGGAATTCTAAGAGTAGGAACGCGAGGATGGGATTCGCCCCCGAACTTAGTGAACCTGAGTAAGAGATGGGGTTCGTCCCCGAACGTATTGAATGTCCCATTGAATGTAGCAAACTTAGATAGGAGATGGGATTCGCCACTGAATGTAGCGAGCCTAGCTTGGAGTTGGGATTCGCCGCTGAATGTAGCAAACCTAAATTAGAAATGGGATTCGCCACTGAATGTAGCGAATGAGACATTCGGTCAAATGAGACAATCCACCAAATGAGACATCATCCACCAACCAATTCACCTCTGAACTCTAATCCTTAACGTGGACTTCCTCCGATGCGCGTTGATGCTGCCGCCGGACCGGAGCCACAAATTTTACGCGTATTTGGAACAATAACGAAATTACCAAAAATTCACAAAACTTAGTTTTGGTTTAATTAAACATATGTTCGGGTTCCAGATTGTTGAGCCCTGATGAAATATACTCGGAAAACACCATAAAACATGAAGAAGTAATTTTACCGATGTGCTGAATTTGTTGATGACTGTTCTGAGAGCTCCAGCGTGCTGTGGCCTGTTCACAGATGAAGATGGGTGATTTCGGCGCGCACTAAGCTGGACGTCGGCTGCACTCGCCTGCATCTGCACCAGACCCACCACACAAGCAGCAATCATAGTGCCAGTAAGAAAGTGTTGCAGGGGCCACTTCGACTGGCCCTATTGTGGAGGACAATTTACATGACCCCCCCCCCCTATTCACCCTGACTGAACCTGAACTACTATTTGCGGGTAAATAGTGCCTACATGCTAGCGCAGAGCTTAGTATGAATTCGAACAGCCTTTTTTCCGTCCGTCTGTAACGAATTTTTTCTAATGCAGGCGCACGAGTTGTATGTCGATTGGTTCTAGAAGGAGCTATTTTGAAAACGATAGGAGCATAGACCTGGACGTGAAAAATTGTATACTGAGCAAGGCCAACTGACACAAACTTCTGAAAATGGGGCCCTGCAGAAACGTTACCTGATACTTTCAGTAAGCAAACGGAAAACATGGAACATATGCATTTGCATATGCATATGTTAGGCATACAGGTATATTTGCAACCGTTGGCTGGTTCGTAGATATGTTTTAGCAAAGTGACAGATTGGTTTTACATAAAGGCATGATATGTATGATACATGTTACTGTTTTGTATGGCACATGTGCTCGCATGAAGAATAAATGATTCATTACAGCGCGGCGGTCAAAGAAACCGGTTTGGTCATTCACTCACCAAAAATATTACAAATAATAATTATATCATATAAAAATGATAACAGATTGAAATGTAACATGACTTTAATTGATCTAAACTGAGCGGAAATAGAATTTTAAATCTTGCGTCTGTTCAACTTGCCGCGTAAGCCAGTTGATACGCCTATATACTATAGCCTACACTCTGTCGACTGTGTTGCTGGCAAGCTGCAATCGTAGTAAAATTTTTAAGGGTAACACGTCATTGTCGAGAAAAAGTGGAGGGCGAATAACAAGAACATTGGGTGCTTGCTTCTGTAGCCTAGCGCATTGAAGCAGAAATAAGTTTTGCAGGGAAGCAGACCTAACAAGGAATCATCCTCGATTTACTCGCAATACACACGGTTGTTCAAAAACATTGACGCCTTTTGGATTTCATGTATTTGCGACATCGCATTCAGTCATGTGCTACACCAAAATAAAGAAAGTTTTATTAAGGATTTTATGACATAAAAATATCAAGCCATCGTTTGCGATCGAACGCTGCACACCTGGTGTTAATAAAACAGTAAATCTCAATCAGCCTCCAGTCAAAATTGACGCTTTGTCTCACCCGCAAAGAGCAATGCGGCATAAAAGTTTAGATCACACAAAGTCAAGCGCGAGTTTTAATTTTCAGTGAAGTTTAACTAATTGTTCACAAACATGGCTTGTTTAGCGAGTGACAATGAGAACAACCAAATTGTTGCCAGAATCAATCCTCTGGCTTATAGTGAGGCTAGGCACTAAGGTGCAGTGTTCATTATGCAAAACTGGGTTGCCAATAAGTTAAAAAGAGATTTACGTTGAGTAAATTCCTATTCCGAGTGTTTTTCAGATTATTCTGAAGATGCGAGGCCTGAGGTAATGAGTCAGGAGAGTAAAAACAAAATCCTGGAATGCAGCAACAAACAAAAAAAGTTCATTGAGCGGGAAGATGGCATACCGACGACTAAGAAAAAAATAGTTTTTTTTATCGAGTGCTGTGCAGCGTTTGCTCGGGAGCGATGGCTGAATATTTTTATGTCATGTGATTCTAAATGAAATTGTCTTCAATTTATGTACTAAATGACTGGCAATGGTAGCAATACATGAAATGCAAAGGGCGTTAGTAATCGGCTTGCATTCCAGTACATTTTATACCAAACAACACTGGATATATTTTATTGCTGTTGCGTATTTTAAGTCATATGTATTCATCCAATTCACGTAGAGGGTAGTATGTATAAAATGATGCCATGTAGTTATTTGTCCTTTCGCGATTGATTATTGGTTTTATGATTTCATGTGTAATTAAGTGTTTGTGTGTGTGCACGGGTCAACGCTTCAATGTTTTCGTACCGAATTCCTCAACAGGCAACAGTTGAGTAATGTGTAACGACTACATCCTCACCACCACCACCACTCACCCGCTGCACTCTCACTAAACGCGCCATACTGCAGCAAAACCATTTGTCTACTCGCAGTCCCCGTACTTCGCCCGCGGCCACCCCTTTAACCCACACTAACCTTAAAAGCAGCAGAGAACCAAGACAAAGCACAGTGTATCAACACATGACGAACGAATGAGATACAGTTGCAATACATTGCAATTGGTGTACTACTATATTTGGACAGTAAAATATCTATATTAAACAAAAAACCTGACTGACGTCAGCCTGTGACCAAAAAGGATGACCAAATGTCCACAGCTGGACTGACTCTGACGTACGACCAACGACGTGAATCATCATGACTAGCCGACGTAGTTTGATGCTACCATGGCGACGAAGAGCATAAGCATGCTGGGGGAAGCAATACGCGAAAACGAACAATTGAACTGATGCATCAAATTTTATTTTTACGACTTGGCTGAAACATACCTACGAACAACGAACCGTTTCAAATATGGCTATATTCAAAATCGAACGTCACAATTGAACTGCTGAAACAAATTTTAGTGTTACTATTTGGCTATGTAAAACCAATTTACCTATTGAACTGATGAAGCAAATGCTAATTTAAACAATTGGCTAAAATATTTATACGAACCGACGAACTGTTTCAGATATGCCTGTATGTAGCACCAATATTCCAAGTGAAATCATGAAGCAAATGTTAGTTTACCCCTTGGCTGAGAAATACCTACAAACCAATGAACCGCTTCAAATATGCCTGAATACCAATATGCCAATTGAAGTGGTGAAGCAAATATTATTTTAAACAATTGGCTAAGAAATACCTGCGAACCAATGAACCCCTTCAAATATGTCTGTATGTAAAACCAATATACCAGTTTAACTGATGAAGCAAATGTTAGCTTTATCACTTAGCTGAGAAATACATACGAACCAATGAACCGTTTTAAATATGCCTGTATGTGAAACCTATATACCAAACGTGAAGTTGACATCTGTTGCTTCGCTTTGTTACACGAACGGTAACATACAAGATTTGCCATCGATACAACCTAATTTGATGCGGTCACAGTCAATTTCCCTTTAACACCTCTCGAGTGCAGCGTTAACCCCGCATGACATATGCTCTGCACTTCGCGCGCTCCATCCGCTTTTGATACAAGTTATATAGGAAGTACATTCTTGGACGAAAAATATAAAAGATGAAGGAAGGATATATATATATAGTTGGGAAGATATATGGTAATATCTATGTATATCCCCATGTGGAAGGCGCTATATATTTTATATGAAGGTAATGACTATGTAGTATCAAGGTCCATGTGGGTGTTGAGGTCAAAGGTCATGTGAAGTTGTGCTCCTAAAGGGAAGTTGACATTTGGAGTTTGGTGTGCAGTTTGCATT
>JAQFXZ010001756.1:0-11121 GCA_034694025.1 Ceratophysella scotica | reverse complement strand
ATTATTTAAAAAGTTGAATTACGACATCGCGTGTATGTGCATTCCATGTAATCTGAAGTACAAGACTAAATAAAATAATATCACACGTGGCGAAATGACAGAGCCTAGTTGACGATGCAGAATTGAAGTCAAATGAAAGATACACCATGGCATACACTGAGCTGAGCTTCGACTTAGTGTACAATACACTAGACATTTGTGCACCAACTACAAACGTGTATTATGGCCAAAGTTTGAAAGTAGTGAATCCAGAAAAAAAGTAGCTTTCACTTTTCTTTGCTTGCTTGTGCCTAGTATGTGAAGGAGAGAGGAGATCTCTCAACAGAAGCCTTTCTTCTCAGAAAAGGATATGGAATATAGGATTGGGACTGTAGTGGTTGATAGGCTAACATCCTCCTACTTAATGGTTTCCAATCTTATGCTTAACTACGACATAAATTACACCCAGCTACAGTGCATTACATATTGTCTGACAATATGTTCTTCGTAATTCTCTTCCGCATTTTGCTCCAGAAAGAAGATAGAGTCTACAGACACCGGCTTTTCTCTTCTCAGTATTAACTTTGGGAGGATTTGGACAGCGGAAAACTCTCTGAGCTTTACTTCAAAGAGAGCGTCTTTACTTTTTCTTTGAAACTCCTTATTGCATTCTCCGCTAATGCCATTCCCAATATAAATTACGCTCAAATCTTGGCTAAATATCCGCCCTTCGATCTATCGACTTAGTTTGACAGCCGATTTGTTGTTCTTCTCTGCAGCCATGCCCAAGCCTTGAACCGAATGACCGAATTCAATGCGATCTGGAATTAGTGTTAGTCCATCCGTTGGATTTTACGATTTTAATTTAAGAAAAGAGAAAATATTGAGAAACATTTATGATGTTTATTGTGTAGTGTCAAACACAATTCGGCGAGTGGAAGCGCCAGCCAGTTTCAAATTTTAAAATTCAGGTCTGGAACATACTTCGGCAACTCCATTCATTACCCACCATTTATGAAAGGTATATTTATAGTGTGACAATTTCTTCTGCATTAAGTCAATCGTTCTCTTAATTGAACAAGATAGTACTTATTTATGACGAACATTATATTCGAAATATTGGGCTATCTTTCTTACGTTATACATAAAGATTATGCGATAGGCGTTATGGCCTGCCCGAAATCGATTCTAGCTGCAAGTAAACGGATCAATATTCATTTACTTCTTGTTAAATTCTAAGCTCGGTCGGGAATTCGGAGGAAGAAATCAGTCACCGTCCGACGTGAACCTAAATGAATGGACGTTAGTGGCAACATAAATCTCGAGTGATAGAGTCACCCGGCCGGAGTACAGACAAAGGCCACAAGACTCTCTAAATTCAGAATAGAGGTACGTTTAGGGTTGAATGGATTCAAACCGAGGACTTGTTCTAAGATAAAGTGGAGAACCATGCTTATTCGGTTTGGTTGGAGTTGGAAGAAAGAACGCCGAACACGGGACTGAGTATCCTCGACTTCATTTTTCATTTCATTAGCACATGCCTTTTCCGGAACAGGCGGATACTGAAGGAATTAGAGAAACCAATTTAGCTGTTGGGCATGTTCCCATCAATCGACTGATTCCGTCAATTAGTGTTTCCGTCCTGGTCGGATCCATCCCTCCTCATACATGTCTTTCCTTCTGATAAACCAAACCAAGGCAAAGCCTGCGTGAAGATAGGAAAAAGTTTAACCAGATCCTTCCTGACCGCTCTTCCGTATGCATTCATCTTTTCAAACAATTTCGCATCTTCCAAATGCTTCCCAATCATGCACAAGTTGATAATTCACCATCTTGAATCCCTTTGGGCTAATTGAAAGAATTCGAGCCTTCGGTTTCCAAGAAATTCAACATTTTTTGTATTTAGACCGATGAACTCGACTTCCACTCCACTGGAAAAGTTATGAGTTTATGGAACCGACAAAACTTTTCCTATTGCTAATATCCTTCAAATAAGACTTCTTCCCAACTACAATGATTTATGGAGCGGTGCAGACTTTGGAAGGTGAGCTATACCTATAACACATTAGTTTAGTTGCTCCTGGCATGCATTTTTCTCTAACCTAGCCCATTTCTTCCGCGCTAGTTAATCTGTTCAAGCCTCAAAAGTATGGGCCACGCTGAAACACAGGCGTTGCTTTGTCAACACGGAAGAAGCCAAATACTTGGCACCTGGACTCAATATTCTCCTCAGTAATTAAATTAAGCCATCACTTCCACATGCTACACATTATGAAATGTACAATAAATCATTTCATGATACTACACCATTAACAATATAGTGTAGATACAAGGATGATCGACTCTTACTGCGCTGCCCTATTATTATACTTCATTGAATTCTACTAGTTAGGATAAAAAGCTGTTTTCTTGTGCTTAGTTAACTCCTGGGCGTGAGATTCTGTTTTTATTATGTGGGTGGCATTTGCCCTTGACGAGACTTTTTTGCTGGAAGTTGGAAGTTATGTAAATAGTAATTTCACGATGGATCTCTGGGTTCGTCAGGACGTTTTTGTTGTGAGAGGTTCTAACAAAAGTTAAGAGTGCGTGACGGTCCAAAGGTCATCATGCGTGTTTGTCACCAGTCACTATGGAGGCTAAAAGGTAATTCAAATGCAAATGCTATACTATGCTAATGAGAAACTGACTGGGATTTCGAAGCTAAGTTGTTCGAGCACTCCATATTTGGGTGAACGGCGTCCTGCCCACGTGCCTGGGATTCTCCTGTAGATTTATGAGTCGTTTTAGCTATACAGCATCATCACTTGTGATGCTGCATGATTTCAGGTAGGAATAATAAACCCTGTACTATTGTAAGCTGTAAGTCGTTTTGTTGATTAGCTATAGCTCATGATTAAAACGACCATTTGTGGCTTCGAAGTTTCCTAAAACTAGGAAATAGGCACGCAGTATTTCAGGCCTACTGGGTAGAGACGAATTTAGCATGATTTAGGATTTTAGGAATGCATGAGTGATTTCCCATTGTTATTCAAGTCGCTGAGTGGAAGATAGTTCAATTTGAAACTCACCTGGGGAAAGCATTAACCCAATCATTCTCGATACTCTCACACATGAAGAAACACATTGTTGGAAGAATAGGATCAAGAGCTTCATCCAGTTCACATATGTATGTAGCAGAGCGGAAGCCAAGAACTTTATTTAGGCATCAAGTACGTAAAAAACTTTTTGCTCGTTCCCAAAAGTTTGCGCTTGTATAATTCTCGTTTGGAGAATTCTTTTGTTTTACCTTTTGACAAACCGCACAGTTCCACTCGAGCGAGATGTAAAACTTTGCTGACACTAAACCAAGCTATTCCACTGGAACTGTCGGCCTTCGTTATTTGTGGACAGTGTTTCCAAATTAAATGTGTCCTGTTCTGTGTGGTCCTCCCCGAATTCCCTAATCTAATTGAGTTCAGATGCCAGGGCCAAGCGCTTAATTAGGTACTCCCTCCATAGAATACGTGAAGCCATAGAACCGGCAGAACATAAAAGAATCGCGTTATATTCTAGATTCAGGAACTATTTAACTTTGTTCTACAACTTCAGCTAACAAAGGTTTTGATTATCTGCAGATGAAGCTAGCTGCGCTATATGTTTCACTGAAGTAGTATCCCAGATTCTAAACGGACCAGGACACTGCACTCATAGATGCTCTAACGGCGTAAACTGCTTCCTATTTCATCCACAGACTGTACTATGCATATGCATTAAAGTAACCTGACTCTTGCATTTTGAGCCGAGAGTGAACAGAGATTGATCAATCGGAGCAGGTTTGAAAAGCAAAACCTATAGTTCGATGATAGATCGACTTAATATGAATTTTTCATTTTGGCAAGTTCATAGCGTTTTATGGCGAAGAATTTTAAGGATGCACACAGCTCGTATAATAATTTTACAAAACTGAAGCACATGTGCCAAACCAAATGCACACACTTGAACAAGCCTTGACCTCTTTACTCCGTATCCACAGGGTATCATCATATTTGGTAAGGTCAGAATGTCTTTAACTTGGTCTCGAAGTCTCGACTCGATCTCCATGCATAATAAAACTAAATATTTTTGATGTGATTGCTGAGTTTGATGTACTTTGGAATGGAACTCAGCAGTCAGTCAATAGCGGAGCAGACTAAGGGAAATAATGCTTTCATTATCTGACTCTGACTGGCCTCATTTTCCCTTGTGTGTTCATATGATTCCATATGCAAAACACTATTGTGGCTCTTGCGTTGTGTCTACCAAGTTGGAATTAGTCATTCAGTCTGAAATCAACCAGATATGGTTAGTTTAATGCTACAAGGCTTTTGTAACCTTAATCTGGTGTGGAAGTTTGAGACAACCAGTGAGGGCTTAGCAAATATCAAGTGAAGATAAATAGTAGACATGGACATTTTCCATCATAAACCCAAATCAAGAAGAATGAACCACTGATCCAATTTGTTAAACGGACTACCTACCTTGTGTATTGCTTTTACTTAAATTTTACGACGGAACATAAAGTACTCCTCATTTACCCAGATTAACTTGATTAGCTTAAAGTCATCAAACTCCATCGTATATCAAAGTGATAATTTAAAACGCCGCAACATAAACTATAAATTACAGCAATGCAGTATGTAGTCGTAGTATTGTGTAAGTAAGTGTATACCAGAATATATTCGTTGCGTGTAACAAATGATAGCGTTTGTCGTTTGTGTCGTAAATATTTAAGTAGCATTTGAGTTTTCTTTTACAACAGATGAACAGAAAGCCATAATTGTGACTTGGGTATTTAGTATAAGAACCATCCATAAAGGCATAGCTATACACAATTCAACAATTCCCATTAACAAAGAAAATATTTGCCTCGCCATAATTTCAAGGATTATTTGTGTTTCCCAATTTTCCATATTCCATATTTGAGCGAGTGAAAACTTGCCAAATTATAATGTTCAGATATCATTATCAACCTCAACAAAGCACGGATATGCATGAAAATGAACATTATGCACAAACCATTCACGGCTGAAGACGAGCATGAGGTTCATTTCACGACGAAGAAGAATCTTATTTACTCAAGGCCAAGGGTATGGCCATATGCTCATTGCTCATCTGTGATTGCGCTTCAAACGAGAAGACAGCACGATATGGAAGACAAAAGACAAATTCAGTCTTCGACAACGTATTCACCGTCAACGTCAACTTATTGACTTATTGAAATGACCCAAGGTTTACCCGCCCTCAACATTGCTTTAGGTTAAGGTAACCAAAACTGACTCACGGTACGATCCGCTAAATACTGCGAGATTCATAATACAGACCTTGTTGGATAATGAATTCTGTAATTGCCCCTCGCACACTTTGATGGTTAGGCGTGGTGTACATATTTTGCTTTATCGATGTACACGATACATATCATCAGTTCAATTAAGTCAAAATGGCATTGGCATTGGCATGTCCGAATTTCTCCAAGTCCCAGTTGAATTCTGAAGGTTCAGTGCATGACGATACCTCGATTACGTATTTATAAAAAATTACGTATTTGAAGAGCTTCAAATGTTTTGGACTTGAAAATCTATATTGCTTCGCAGAGTGCATGCCTCGCTCGACTGCCAGCTGCCAGGAAGAACAAAGGTAAGTCTGGTACTACTGGAATTCCATGAACGTATTGGAAACTCGAACCAGATTTCACCAGTTTTCACTTTCAAACAAGATGACTAGAATGACAATGAGTGGATATGGAAGTAGCACGAAAGAGAACACAGTCACTCACTCAGTCAGAAGTCAGAAGCTCTTAAGATGTCCAACCTGGCTTCAGGTTCAGCTGAGATTAATAAGAATGGAAAGTTTAAAAAAATTTGTCATTAGCGTCAGCTATATGTTAATTTTAACGACACTCTGTCGTAAACCACCATAATTGAATTTCAATTATCAAAATGAAAACTCTGCTTCGTATTTACAGCTTATGCGTTTCGTCTCTCTCCGATCCTACAAATCCCTAAGCATATATTTTACTTTATCAAATCTGACGCATTCATACATGGATTCAGATATGGCGTTTGTTCCTTTTGCAGGTAGTATAATTGTACTGCAAGGAAATTCATCAATCTATACCTATTGTGTTTTGAATTTGTCAGATTCAAAATCCATCAAATTGCGTTTTAAAGTAATTCTTGAGAGTGTTTGTGAGAATTATCAAGAAGAATAACTGGTTCTTGATTTTAAAAATGTTTTTTATAAACTACAACCAAATACAATGGTTTGCGGTTAGTGCTATACTCCCGTCATCAATTGAGATTTACAAATGAGACGGCGATTAATGATGAAAGTGAAATGAAAATGGGGGAAAAACTTGAAATACAATTGATGTACAATAGAACAAGTAATTTCTACTATTTAATTTAAGCACCCTGCATACCCAATTTCGTGGTTTGTTCTGTAAGTATGTAGTATGGATATGGACAAGAATCGTTTGAATGCAATTCAAATGTCATGCCGAACAGGCTTCAATTTCCCCTATACCCAATCCAAATAAATAAAAAGTCCGCGTGATTGATGAGAATGGTTGTCTGTGAAGTTTTGATTATCTCAATGCCAAGTCAAGTAAGGAATGCAGGATCTATGCAAAAGTGGAGAAAGTGAAATGTTTGCTAATGGGCTTCTTTATAGCAGGAATATAATAAACCCATTTTGCACAATGAGTTTTTGGAATCAAGTCAAAGTTCAAACTCGTGTCAGTGTTTAAAAGTGTATCAGTACCCTTTTCCATTTTGCCAAACTAATGTTACAATACCTCCTCTGGAGTCTGGGAGTCTTTCTGGAGTCTGGGAGTCTTTAGTCAAAAAGAACTGCGAGAAGTTGCTCCAATAAACTTGATTTAAGAAACTTCTATTCGTTCAAAACTTTGCGAATTATTAAATTTCTCACTGCTTCACTAAATACGTCAAAAAGTGTCAAGTGATCTCGAGGAAACAGGCACGCGGAAGAGAATAGTTCTAGTTTTACTTCTGCTGTTCAGAACCTGACAAGTTACCTCTGGAAAGTACTTTTGCTGATAGGAAGAATGGCTATATTAAATTAATAGTTGAGCTGACTGTACATTATTATTAGGTCATTAAATTATTTTCTATCCCTTAGTGGGTCAAAAAGTTCAAAAACTGTAGTAAAATACATGGAAAGAAAAGTGATGAGACATATGGCAAAAAGTTCTATTCTTTGGCACTCAATCCTTAGTTTTTTCACAATTTTGAATACAATATGTGACATTCTGAAATGCAATACTTTCAGTCTCCAGATGAATAGTTTAATGTTTTACAGGCTGCATATTTTTATCCAGCTTTGCTCTACAATATGCATGTGAGTGTTACAGTGTTACTTGTGTGCATTTGCGTATAGCAGTACATTCGGTGTGAAATTGATGTTCATGTATTAATAATTCCTTGTATTTCCTCTCATTAGATTTGAAATACATAGATTGATTTACTTCGTGCAACGTCGATGTATGTACACACTAAAAGGTGCTGCTTGTTGTTCAGGTCCCAGAAGGATTGCGTAACTCAAATAACTTGACTGAATAGAATTTGGAATGTTTGAGTTTAGAGAGAAGAATGCAGATTTGCATGAGAGATGTTGCTTTGACTGTCACAGCACCTTGAACCTTCGTTCACGAGTACGCAAATCCACTAGCAAAACATTTGCTAGGCTCAAGTGGATACCAAAAACCAAGCCAAAAATCTTAGAGACTCCACACAACAGTCGGCTGATCTCTGGGCTGGCCCACAGTCAATGACACTCTTGCCTTGTCAAGTTTTAAGTCGTTCACAATGGAATGAAATGCTTTCCTGATACTTGCTAAATGTTATGCAACCGAACTCCGTCCTTGTGTTCAGTCCATGGCAGACGGAGGCAGGAAGGAATGCTACGATTCATCTGGTTCTGCTTTGACATGGCTTGAGGAGAGATCTTCTAGGAAACGAGTCCTATAAGCTATATGTCTCTTGAGACCCAAATGCACTGTAGCACCTTGGCTCACCTGTGCATTCCTGGCCCTTCTTTCCCAACAATGTTCACCAAATGTCTTGAGGCTACATGTAGTTTGGATAATACTATTAAATGCTACGTCTCCGCCCTCTCCTCTCCGATCCCGGTAGTGGAAGGAGGACGAACACAGATGCCAAATGCAGGCATCAGCTCCATGTCCTCACACACGCAGAAATAGAGAAAAAAATTAATAAATATCAAAACTTTAAGGCTTTTAATAAAAAAGAAAAAGTTTCGGACTTTTACATGGATTGAAGGGAACGTTATACGTTATACACGTTGGGAAGAAGGGAGTAAGTTTCAGGATCCAGTTTCATCGTAAGAAATGCAATAAACAAAAGTATGTATAGGTAAGTGGGGCTGTCGCTGAACAGTTGCTGCACTCGTAAAATACGGAATAAAAAATTGTATACGCTACATCCTACGGTTCACTTTTATAAGGATAGAATTTTATACGCCCCTATAAGTAACCCCTGGCCTCCGTCTAAGCTGGTCTTTGTGATGAAGATAGGATAAGAATAGAAACAAGAGTTTTCAATTTCAACATCTTTCCATTCCGCTCGGCACAAGTTTCTCCTACAAACATGGCATGTGCTTGAATTTCTGGCTCAGATTTAAAGACTTAGTTTGGCTTTAGCTTTTACCCCCCAAGTTTATACAAAAGTAGATGGCTATTGTATATCCATCATGCATTATTTTAACATTAATGATCCAACTTCTATATAAAAACCGGTCTGATGCGACCTGAACCCAGGCAACTTTCAAAATTTGCTTACATGCAAATGTATTTGTGTGTAGGTATATTCTGTAAATTCGGCTTTGCATTTTCTATGTAACATCTAAAATGCAAAGAGGGTGCGGATGGAAGTCCCAAATGTATGTTTCCACCAGGTTTCCACTGACAAATGACAGCAATGTGCACCACAGTACTCCTCCAGAGGTACTCTAATATTTATGTGAATGGCTTTTTGCTATGCAATATTTTTGGAGAAATGGTATTACATATACAGTACATTCCATATAACACAGGTGTTTGATCGGATCCTTGTGTCCCAAGTCCCAACAGGTTTAGGTTTGAGTTTTCGGCGTATATGCCATCATGAGCAAGATGAAATTTTGAACAGCTAATAATACTGTTATGATTATGGCTCAACCTCTAACTTCTTGATACGTTCATTCGAGACAAGGCCATACTTAGTTCTCACATTAAAACTACCTTATAAGGATCATTTACTTTTAGTGTATTGTATTTATAATCTGGAAACAGAAACAAGACTGGAGAGAGTTTCTTTCTCTTCCGGTGTACTGTGTATATAATCTGAAGTTATGTTTCGCATCTAAATTCCTTTTCATTTAATGACTAGCCCATTGTCAGGCTGTAAAAGCCTGAGCTTCACTTTATGTCAAAGTGTCATCATTACGGATTAACGTGGAGAGGAGACAGGGCGGAATCACGGTAAGGAAACAGAAAGGATCCGCACCCATTCTGCATTGTCTCGGGCTCACTGAAAGGAAAATGGAGCATTACAGGAACTTACGTAAGATACTTGAACGTCTCAGTTAGTACTTTTATGTAAAACTTACGCCTTTATGAGAAACATAAAAGATAATGTTGGGGTCCGTAGTAATATTTGCAGAGATTCTGACTATGTCTGCCATTAGAAGGTGCACCAGGTCAAGCATTTGGCACTCGAGCTTGGGTGAGCACATCTGAAGACGCCACCACAGTCCAAAGAATTTACAAATTACAATGAACACCCTGGCCTTAGTCTGAATCTGAACACACAAATTAGTACACGTCTGTCATTGATTGGAATTTACAAACAAAAAATATATACGCATCGTATCGTGCGCCTTCAATCCATCAAATTGCATTTATGGACCAATCAAGAAGGCGAGTACCTAATTATGATTTCCATCTTGAGAACAATCTTTCCTCAGTACATTTTTTGTGCAAGCTTACCTCGCCTAATTTAAATATATAACACTGTAACAACATGGCGTGGTTCAACTTACACCAAATTAGCGCATGTTAGTGTTGGTTAGGTTAGGAATGTATGATGTATTTTCTTGGTTCGTATTCCAGATTCTTCATTCTAGTAAAGGAAGGGGACTGTAGCTTGCTTTTGTTAATAGTCTTTGTTCTTCACAATATTTCTCTTGCTTAATTTTTGCAAATATTTGCATAGCTTGGTTAGGATTATCAAGAATTCAGGACGGAGACTTCTTCAACTGTCAAGTTTGCACTCATAAATTTTCTTGAAAGACACTGCATAAAAATTGCTCTTGATCTATTAGAATCACAGCTTTCCATAGATAAACAAACGGGAAAAAATCAAATGGGCATCAGTCATGCTCTTTTCAGTCCCATAAATTTGTATTTGGTTGGGTTTAATAAGTAAAGTACAGAGTGCACAGTTTCAAAAGGAATGCATTTTTTCACGATTTCAGACTCATCATCCTCGCCGTCATTCGAATTTAGAACCGATAAGCTCATGCTAAAAATATGCGAAATGCTTCCTATCAACAAGGATGTTGCCGTTATGGATTCTTTACTGTCATGGAATATGGCTGTGCATTGTCGCCTAAATATGAAATTGATATTTGATAATTGTTTGTATTGTCTGCGGTTGAAGATTGAAGTTACGTTGACAAAACCTTCTGTGAAGATTGTAATTCCAATTTCCAATTTCAGTAGATGTACTGGTACACATTGCATTCAGTCATAAATTATAGCATATAAATGAATAAATTAAACGAAGCGAGGAGTAGGTGTTGATACGGCTCAAGGCTTAACCCCAGCCCAGATGCCTTCGTACAAAAGGCGGGCACGAGAAGTTTTGCTAATGAGAAATAACCCGTTGCTCTTACACGCTCACTTGAGCCCAACAACAGGATTACAAGACTGAAATGATTAATACCATTCCATATTCTTTGCACATAAATCCACGACGTCCAAAGTCAAGTATCCGTAAACGGAAAACTCAAATTCATTACGCAAAAGTAGGCTTTTGCAGATGGAAATATGAGTGAAGGCCAAGCTCAGCCAGCAGAACCATTCTGCCAAACAAATCCCTTGTAATT
>JAQFXZ010001755.1:0-11124 GCA_034694025.1 Ceratophysella scotica | reverse complement strand
TCCACTCCACGTGACGAAACCCGATCACCTCGTGGAGCACTTCAAGTAGCCTTAGTTTGGAAGATTCTCAACGTTCCTGCTGAAAAAGGGAATGTGGAACAGGTCAAGGAAATATTTAAGATTCTGAAAGATCGTCAACTGACCCCAGTCAACAATGTTGTGCTTGGATCTCGAGTCAAAGCCTGTCTCGTCAAGTAAGCTTTCTATTTAATTTAGTTCAACCTGAAATTCACTTGACCTTATATCTTCGTACATCTTGGTACGAGGGTCGTTTCAAAAGTTTTGCCCGATTTTTGGAACTTCGAACTTACAGCTTACAGTTTATCCAAAATTGGTTAAAACTTTCGAAACAACCCTCGTACAAACCCACTAACATTTCTATAGGGACGACCTGGAAGGCGCTCTAAAAGAATTTGAAGAATGTGTCAACGATTACGGAGAAACGCCATGGAAAAAAGAACTATTCATTCGATTCATAAAAGCCGACGACGCGGATCGACTTCAGAGAGTCATGGACTTGAGTACTAAGCAACATGGAGAAGTGAACAGTTTGTATGACTTGGTATTCGCCTTTTTGGAATGTGGAAGAGTTCGGCAAGCGAAGAAGATTCTTGAAACACCTGGACTTCGAGCTCGAAATGAAAAGCTTGAACTCACTTGTCAGAAATATTTGGAGGAAGATAAGATTTCAGAATTGGAGCAACTCGTCGATATTACTCGGGACATATTCAATGTGGATAGGAATGCTCTGTATTTCTATCTTCTGAAGGGTTATTGTGAGTAATTTGTGATACATATTTGCATTCAACTAATTGAAAATTTCCATAAATATTTGTTCTGCCATCTTTCAGGCAAACAAGGACAATCGGACAAAGCCCTGAGCGTCTGGACTTCTCTCCAAGAAGAAAATGTTCAGGCATCTCCTGATCTGCTTACTTATTTGGCGAATTTTTTACGCGAGAATAACTTACCAGTTCCATTTGTTGAACCTCAAATTCAAGAAGTAAAGCCTAGCACTGCTACCGAGCCACTCCCATCCGCAAAACCTAAGGCTAGACTTGGTTTACGAGAAGAGTCATCAAATTATCGCATTATGCGCGAGTTCAGACAACGTTTGGAGGAAAATAATTTGGACGAAGCCTTGGCAAGCAAGCAAAGGTATTGAATCACAAAAAGAGTTAAGGCGAGTTGTCATTTGTAATTTTAAATAAGCCGTTGTTTAAATTTATTAGAATTGAAGCACAAGGAGCTACACTAACAGTTCAAGATCATTCAAACTTGATTCAGAAACTAGTCAGGGGAGGACGAGTTGGAGAAGCGATCCGTTCCACTGAGCAAATGTTTCAGGCCGGAGTTCATCCTCGTTTGGTGGCGCTTAACCAACTGGTTGGAAAGCTAGCAGCAGCTGGGGATATTGATAACTTGAATAAACTTGAATCTTTGTTGTCAGAAGTAAGTTAGAGTGAATAAATCATTCTTCTAATGTAAATCCAATAATACAGATTACACAATCCAACTTTCTGATCTGTTCTACGTTGCAGGATCAGAAGGAGTACGTTACGCTCAGTGGTCGACTTGGCATAGCTCATGTTAACGCTGACAGAGGATTGGACTACTTTAATAATTACATCAAGGCTGAGTCGGAAGCGGTGATTACCGGGAAGAAGGCGCGCAATGAAGCGATCCTTTCTATTTCAGCCGCCGCATTGGTTCTTCAACGTCATCCCGAACTTCTATCAGAATGTACGTTTTATCTAATGTTCCAAGTTTGAAATATTCGCTTAATAGCGAATATCTGCCCTTGTGACCTTCGCCCGGTACAACGAATATTCGCCATTTGAAGAATAAAGGAGGCAATTTTTTGCAAGCGAGTATTCGCTTGCCATAAATTGCCTCTTTTATTCTTCAAATGGCGAATATTCGCCCTTGCAGTGTAGCACTCGTGAAGTAGGCAAATTGTGGTCAGGGAAGCGAATATTCGCCGAATTAAAGAACAGTCGCCTTATATTAGCTTTTAGTTTATTGTTCGCCAATTTTGAGAATATTCGCCTATTTGGAGAACATTCGCCTAATATTTGTTTAATACTCGCCAATTCAGCATATTTTTGCCAGTTTGGAGAACGTTTGCCTAATATTTGCTTAATATTCCCCGATTCGGAGAACATTCGCCTAATATTTGCTTAATATTCGCCAATTTAGAGAAAATTTGCCTAATATTTGCTTAGTATTCGCCAATTTGGAGAACATCCGCCTAATATTGCCTTAATATTCGCCAATTCAGAGAATATTCGCCCATTTGGAGAGCATTTGCCCAAATAATTGCATAGTATCCGGCAAATTGGAGAAAATTTGCCTAGTACTTGCTTAGTATTCGCCAATTTGGAGAAAATTCGCCTAATATTTGCTTAATATTTGTTAATTCAGAAAATATTCGCCAATTAGGAGAACAATCGCCTAATATTTGCTTTATAGTATTCGCCAATTCAGAGGATATTCGCCAATTTAGAGAATATTTGCCTAATATTCGTTCGATTCTATTCACTCGAGTACGAGTTTTTTATGACGAATATTAGACGAATGCGTTTGCCGATTCGCCGTCGACCTTGAATTTCAGCAATTTCTGGACGAATGGTCAACTTGGGAATATTTCTACAGAAGCAGACTTATTTTTGAATTTTTGTGACCATTCTTTCAGTTGAAGACTTAGCTGCTAGGGCTGAAGAGAAAGGAGATGAAAGACTCTACAATTCCATATGGATCAGTCACATGAAGAACAAGGATTTTGAAAAGGCAAAAGTTGTACTCGAAACCAAGGTATAGTACTAGCGCAGCGCAATTGAAAATTTATTAGAAATTAGTACTCCAATTTCATACCTGCTTCACGATTTCAGTTGAACGACGGAAATAAGCTCATGTTCAGAGCCATTACGGCGGAATCCAGGGACAAAAAGGATTTGGACCTTGCCAATGAACTGTCTAATCAACTCCTACCACAGCAGAAAATCAACTCTTCCGCCAAAGGAGTCGTTATCAGCTGTCTCCTTGACGTTTACTGTGCGTATCAGTGTTCCAATCTATTTTTAGACTAACGTTTCATCTTCACCAGCTAAAAATCTTACATAGTTTGTCTTAAAATATTACTGATTGAGTTTTCAAATTCAAGGTGACAATGGGAAACCAGAGGAAGCGTATGAAGCTCTGAAGAAACATTTAGTCTCAGCCATCGCGCTCGAAGATGTCCATCCTTCATCTCTGAAAACACTCAAGGAGAAGCTTGCTGAGAAGAACGTCAGCTTTCCACATGAAATTCCCGAGGTTAGTTGTTCACAAAAATAATGTGCTTAAAACAAATTATGTGTTAAAAGTAAAGCATGCGCTAAAAACAGCAACAATACCCTCAAAAGCAGCAAAAATGCGCTCGAAAACAGTAACAATGCGCTCAAAAAAAGCAAAAATGCGCTTAAACCACAAAGAATGTGCTAAAAAAACAAAAAAAGGGTTCTAGAAAATACAAACAAACACTGAAAAACACGTACGTACTGAAAGCAGCAGAAAAGCGTTAAATAAAAAACAACAAAAATTCGCTAAAACTGCAATATTGTGCTATACAAAATGTACAATAATAGTATGCAAAAATGCGCTAAAAACACTTTCAACAAATGTGCTTCAATGTGCTAACTATAAACTATTTGATATTTATATTAATTCTAAAATGTATATTTTGTAGAAAAGAAGAGGAAAGCAGAAGGACATTAGCAGTGACAGCGACAGTAGTGGCAGCGACAGTAGTGAAAGCGACGAAGAGTTCAAATCACCAAAATAGTCAGGTGTTCTCAAGTCACACCATTGCATTTACGTTTGCTAGTTAGTGACACTCTTTTGTAGCTTTTGTTTGAATAAACATGATTTCTCCTTTGGACTTTGGTAACGAGCATCCATATTTATTTCGAACTTCGAACTGAACTTAGAGAAGTGACCACGATCCACGATACAGTATAAACATGCAATTTAAATTGTATTTATATTTAAAGCTAGGAGTAAAATGGCGAGGAACTGATACTGATACAACGCATTCATTTGTGGGGAGACAGGTGAATGGAAGGCTGGTAATTTGTGATACAGGTCTCATGTACAAGATAATTGTATTTTATACGCTTCAATTAACTTACGTAACACCGAGTTAGTTGGGAACTTAGGATTATAGAATGACTATTTGTCTTTAGCTGCCGTTTTTCGTTTAGTGGCTCTTCCACAGAAAAGACCGATGACGAAAATGGCTCCAACAATACTCATGGCCACTATCAGAAAGTAGTTTTTCTGTGGAGATTCCTTCACTTGAGTGTATAATTCTTGAATTGTTTCAACTCCCGGTTTTCCGGCTAATGCAAACATTGCAGATCTGGCTGAGAGTAACGTACTGCACTTGAGGCTTAGTCTTAGTTCACCACCAGCTTCTTCTCGTTCCAGTTCGGTGAGGAGGCAGCCGACCACTGGAATAACACAAGTATGATAATGACAGCTTGGTTTATAATGCGAGGGTTGTTCCATTAATTTGTGCGCATCTTTGAAAAGCTTTTGAACAGACAAACGTGAATGAACTGGACTGGACATCAATTTCAACACAGAAAATCATACCTAAATTAAATTGTAGCACAAAATTGAGCATAAATATGCATATGGACAGACATTTTAATGATTTTTTTTCTAACATGGCGCTTTTTCATAAAAGAAAGACAAAATCTTAAAATCTTTCCCCTGCCCCCTGCATATTTTTTTTTTGCTAATTTTTCCCAAACTTGAGCAGATATGGACTCCCGTGTTTCTGGTAAAAGTTCCAAGAGATTTTACCAAGTAGGACGAACGAAGTTTATTTATAAATTACCCAAAATCGATATTTTTCTGTCGTTTAAAAAAAAACTGTAAAACAAAAAAATGTAGCTGGGCTTCAACTGATGAAAATTCAAGCAAATTGAGGGAATTGTATTGCTTTGACGGTAGCCCATCAACGGTTACATTTACGGTAAGGCAAAAAATAATAGAAAAATAAATAGAGAAATGGTGAAACCATTGGCCAGAAAGAAATGAAGCAAAAAATCGACTAAAAATATAATATATCTTGTGTATAGGGATATTACCAGGGCTGGGCAAGATCATTAAAAAATGATTTTCAAAATTATTGGCCAAAATCTCCTAAAATTCGTATTCAAACTCCCAAAATCAAAATCAAGTCACTTTTAGTTAGCCGTCAAAATCAAATCAACAAACCAAAATCAACGATGTTTTTTATTATTTAAAATCAAGATTATGAAATTGCTTTAAAATGGCCAATTCAGCTGAAAATCGTGATTTTTCAGTTCAAAACTACATATTTTAAAATTCAAAATACAAAATCAGGTCATTTCTTCTAAATCAAAATCTGAAGATCAAAATCCTTTAGATGACCAAAATTGTGACTTTGAAATCATTGATTTTGAAAATCAAATGATTTTGCCCAGCACTGGATATTACTACCTTTTTTGCTGCAATATAACTTAGTTATTTGGTTAACCCGTGATAAAAGTTACAGCCCAATTCATTCAATTTTGCTTGTTTTACAGCTTTTCAAGAACTCGCACAAATTAATGGATTGACCCTCGTAGTGTCACGCCAACACAATTTCTAAACTTACATCTGCCTTCTCCTGGTGGAACACCATCACATCTTTTGAGTAAATCAATGGCACATGCCCGATTCAAGGCAGGATCGAGATGAATGTCAATCTGGGTGGATTGAAGCAAAAGTCGGACTTGAGACTTGCAATCTGGACTAATGAGTTGATTTTTCTGAAAGAGGTTCATGAGGCAGGCTTCCACCTTTCCTTCGTCACCTCCAGCACCATCCGAAGTTGTGGGTTTGCATAAGCTCGTAATCTGAAATCAATCAGACACATACACCTTCATTGGCCGCTCATTTGCATATGATTACAATTCTCATGCGTACCTCTTGACGACACATTTTGTTCAGTGTGTAGTCTAGACGGACATCAGTCTGAGCAGCTGCTTGAAGAACACCTTCAACGTGAATCTTGCAACTGCTTGAAAGCAAGCTGTTGGGTTGGATAAAACGCTCTTTCAAACATTCCAAAATTCGACCGTCACCGAATTTGACGTTGCCACAGAATTTCGTTATGTCTTTGCCACAGGCCTGTTGGAGTCGCGGATTGAGTCGGACGTCTGAATTTTGTTCCACAAGTCGGGCACGTAGTGCCTTCCCACACCGCTCTCGGTCGAATCCCTGAGAATGATGATCAATATGAAGGCATGCTATAATATGATGCATTTCAATAATGCTGTACGAGGGTTGTTTCAAAAGTTTTGAGCGATTTTGGGAAAGTTGTCAAACAGACCGTATAATGAATGATTTGGCTGAAACTCTCACATGTGAAGTGTAGCCATAATTAATTTTGATTTCAATAATAAATTGGGTAAAATATCCATAAAAACAGTTTATACTACAATTTTAGTCGAATTATACCGTTTTTTTATTGGAAAATCATGAAAATCTTAGCCTCTGCAAAGTTTTCGCCAAACATTGCCACTATTGAGCAAATACTAGCATGCTTTTTGCAAAAATTTCATGAGATTTCACCAAGTAGTACGGACGAGGTAACTGATTTTGCAAATCAAGCAAAAGCGATTTTTTCCTGTCATTTTCTTTTAAAACCTGAAAACCGAAACTGCTGAACTTTAAGTCATGTATAAAGCATATTTTAAGAATTGTATGGTATTGACGGCTACCCAACGACGATTGCTGTAAGGCAAAATGAAAATAAGATGAAAAATTTTTTGAAGCAAAAGTAAAGAAAAATGGTCTCAAAACATGAACAAAATTCTCCACAAAAACTGTAATTAAAACTGTCAATATCTATAATTCTATCCAATTTTTTGCTGGAACGTAATGTAACTCAGGTATGGCTTTAAATGCTTGGCAAGTTTCAGTCCAATTCATTCATTTTTATCCATTTTACAATTTTTCCAAAGTCGGTAAACAAAAACTTTTAAAACAACCCTCGCACAAGGAGACTTACCTCTTGGTCACTATGTAGTTTGAGGCATGTCAACAAATTCTTTCCATGACTTGATCCAATTTGATTATGAAGTGCCTTTTCAGGACAGAAAGTTTGAATTTCAATTTTACACTCATCCGCGAGGTAGACATCAAGGGCCGAATCCTGATTGACACTCGTCTGAAGTTTGAAGAGTGAAGCGTAGCATTTCGTGTCTTGAGGAATATCTTCCCTATGACCTCGGAGACATTCAAATATTCGTCCTCCACCTGGTGCCACATTGCTGCACCACTGACGAATGAAATCCCTGGCAAAAATTTACGTGTAGGTTTAAATTACATTGCATTTTGCATACGTTCCACTCATTCGACGCTTACTTGCACAATGAGAACGCCCCTTCGTCCAAGCTCTTGTCCTCAAGCTGAAGCTTGGTGAGTGTTAAAAACTTGAGTTGTTTTCGACACGCTTTACTAATTCTGTGAGTCTGCTCCGTCACAGTATCATTCCAAATCATTTCACTCAAACAGCTCACCAACTTAGACAAGGTAGAAAAAAAATTAAAAAAAATTAAATAATAGTAAAAAATTTCGATACAAAAATATAAATTCATGTAATTGCTTTATGAACCATTACCATGCTTGCCGTAGTCGGTTTTTTGTCAGAACATCTACGAATTACATCTGCATGACAGAGTGTTTTGAATTTGGCTGAAAATTGAATATTTTTCAACTGAAGTAATTGCAAATGTTCCACACGGGCACGACACATTCGATTTTTCATTTCCGGTTTGAGTTTTATGAGACATTGAAGCATGGTGTCCTTCTCGTCTTCCTCATCATCGTCTTCAATTGAGTTTTTAATTCCCTTGTGATGCACCGAGTTTTCCTTGCTGTTCTCGTCGCTACTCTTTGTTGAGCATTTCTCTATTGTGTTCTCACAATACTTCCAGAGGTATGGGTCAACGGATGGATCTTTGATCTCAATCTATTGGGGAATAAGGTATAGTTGCAGCCCGGAAATACGTGTGCTAAGAAAGTCCGAGAAGTGTAGGTACTCAAAATGTGCTTAATAATCGGCAAAAAATGCGCTTAAAAACACACAAAAATGTGCAAAAAACAAAAAAGGTGCTTAAAAATATAAAAATACAGTAAACCAACAACAGAAATGGAACAAAAATGAGCTTAAGTGCTGAAGTATCCAAAAACTGTTTCCAAATGTGCTCTGGCAGAGCGCGGCAATGCGTGTGGTAAAACGCGCAATCCGTGTACACAAATTGTGCTTTCTAAAAATCGACAATAAAGGCGCTTCGCTAAAAACAGCTCAAATGAACTAAAAACAACAATAGTGTGCTTAAAACAGCAAAAATGCGCTTAAAAACACAAAAATGTGCTAAAATACAAAAAATAAAATAAAAAAAACAACGAAAGTGCGCTAGTGTCCAAAAAAATGTTTCTGGTCTGGCCGAGCGCGAAAATGCATGTGCTATAAAACCCCAATCCGTGCACACAAATTGTGCTTCTTAAAAATCAGCAACAAATGCGCCTACAAACACAAAAATGTGCTAAAATCAAAACATGTACGTACTAAAACAGTAAAAATGCGCTGAGAAACAACAATAATGTACTAAAAACAGCAAAAATCCGCTTAAAAACAAAAAAAGTGTGCATAAAACGCAAATTCAAAACATGTTTTTACATTTGCTAACTCCTCAAGAATGCAATATAATGTGTTATTAACTTTTCCTTTCCAACTCAAATGACCTGACTCGGACGCGTATTCCCAGACCCTACCCGGATTCAGACCCAAACATTTCAAATAACGCTAAGTTACAGGCATAAAATCTGATGTTCTTTTTGTGAAATTAGACGAATCTTTATCAAACTTTGACGCTCTTTCCAATGGTGTAAATTACATTTAGATCAGAAACACTTAAACAAGGGATATATGGCTATTTGTGTTCAAATGGTGTAATTCTCACATTTTGACGCAGATAGACTTGAATTTCAATATATTTGATGACACCATTGGAAAGAGCGTCAAATTTTGATAAAGATTCGTCTAATTTCACAAACTGAAAATCAGAGTTTATGCGTTTAACTTAGAGTTGTTCGAGATACGTGGGTCTGAATCCGGGTAGGATATGGGAATACGCGACTCGGACAGATCCGAAGTTTCATGCCACATGTTCAAGAACAATGCGAGTTTTCTAATGCATTCCCGAGCTCTAAGGAGGTAAATATTGGAAGTACAAACCTGTATATGGTTTGAGACAGCTTTTTTGCAGTTAAGTGAAACTGATTCAAGATGTTGTTGAAGACAATCCAGTTCTTCACCTGGTTTAGTTTTGTCTGAACAGTAGTAAGCTAAATCATCCAAACATGGTTCTTCAAGTTCAGGGTTAAGTCGAACGGAAAACGCTCGAATTCTCATAGCTTCTCGTACATGCTCTCCACATTTCTTGGTGACCTTGAATAAAACACAATCAAGAATAAATTAGGTAAATCAGGTTCAACTCGTACGACACTAAACTTGTCAGATCCTTTCGGTTTGCTTACCGTCACCGGTTTATCATCATCCGGCTCCAAGTTTCTATACAAACAAGACAGAACGACACCTGCAGCAAGGTTCTCCGGCCGCTCACCCTCTGACCAGTTCTGGCTAAGTCCACATATCTTCTGAGCATCTTCCTTACAGTTTTCATAGAGAACGCTGTCAATACTGAATTGACGTGAGACGAAATATTGGATTTGAAGAAGCGTTGCTTCGCATTCATCCGTCATTGCATGAGCATCCGCGGATGAAACTGAGTCACTGGTCAGAATACGCATGAGACAGGACATGACCAAATGACTGGACACGTCTCGACAACTTGTAGCAACAACGACTGGCTGACACTTTTCCTTCAGTACTGGGTCAACCATCCAGTTCTCAGAAACGTCCGTAAGCTTTAGTAGCGCTTCCAGCTTAAACCAAAACGTATGAATTAGAAAATGAGATTTAAAAATTAACAGCATGTCTGAATCTGTGATCCGTACCTCCTTTCGACAAGATTCGGCAATTCTATCCTCTTTCTTTGGACTCATGGCATGTTGCATTAGGCAATGAATTGTTTTCCCGTTCAAGCTCTTTCCTCCGTTGCAAAGCGTAAGCCGATCGTTGTGACATGCATTGAGTAATTCGGGAGTAGCGTTGTAATCCTCCATAAGGGCCTTCCGATGTTGTCTCATCTCTTCAACGCATTCACCATTCAAACCTTGACCCAAATGTGTAGCGTTTTCTAAACAAAGTAAGATTTGAGCCAAACGAACGTGCTTGTCAGATTCTGTGGCCCCTTTCCGACATCTGTTCAAGGGAATGATGATGATTTTAAATAGACACGAAGGAATCACTCCAATGTTTAATCTGATTTAACCATTCAGTTCGGAAGTAGCTTTACTTACCTGAATTTCTTGATTTCACTTTTGCATGAAAATGCAAGTCCGGAAGCTCTAAGGATAAATGTTGAGATTTGAGATTCATTTGAATGCTTCTAAGCTATATAACACAGCTTCGTTAACTTTCATTAAAATGTATAAATACGTACTTACTTGTAATCGTGCCATCCAGCTTGCTGTCTACGTGAAAGACTGGTCCTGCATCCCTCCGACATTCTGGGCTCCATTTTATTTTGTAGTAAGCATTTGTAGACTCTGCCATTTCCAGCACCGATGTCCTTACAGAATGTCTCACGGTCATTTCGACAGGAGAAATACAACGCTCTGAAATTGAAGAGGTTCAAGTTCTACATGTACGATGCTCCTGGCATAAACTGTATATGTTGGAGCTAATATCGATAATTGGCTATTATGCATAATAGCCAGCTAATTTGGTAAATGAATGCTAAACAACGTTGGTTAATGCTTGCAAATATGTATCCAATTACTGACGTTAAGCTACTTCTACTCAGAATTTTACGCTCTTTCCAATGGTGTAATTCTTAAATCAATCAGATACCCTTAAACACATTAAATCAACATACACAGCAGAGTTCAGTTCAGACACAGCAAATTCTTCCCTAATTAAATCAATTTGTTTATGTA
>JAQFXZ010001754.1:0-11124 GCA_034694025.1 Ceratophysella scotica | reverse complement strand
CTTGAAATACTTACGCTTGCCGTTTTTAAATACATGAATTTGTATTTTGTATTTTGGCGAGAACGAGTATTTTGAGTAGGTATTGTATTTTTCGTGGAAATGTAACTCTAAAATTGCAAATATTTTGAAAATATTTTTTCAAATATTTTGCAGTATCCTGTCTTTTACATCTTTATCAGCAGATTTCTGTTATCCAATGCTAAATGCCAACTGTAATCCTATAGTGTTGTTATGGAGGCCTAAAAACCTGCACGGATAAACTGCTATTCAAAACAAACAAAATTTAAAATAGTTTAAATTCCAAAATATGTATTCCCGGAATTTTAGTTAAATCTTGGAATTGACCATCTTCCCAATTTTTTTTCCAGCCCGAGGAAACCCAATCTTTATTTCTGAGCCCAGGAACAACTGTGACCGTGTTTTTGTTCTCCTATTTGTATATATTTGAACACACACTTATCAAGCCCATACAACTATTGTATGTTTATTTCAACCCATGACCGCAAGACCTCAACCAACTCAGCTTGACCATTCCAGTATGTCAAACTATCGACGTGAGCCAGTACCAAATATCAACTTTGTTCGGAACCTCTCACCGCCCAAACCCAAGATAGCGAAAAAACGAAGATTAAAATCCAAGTCAGTCGCTCCAAGTCATTCCAGAAAACCCTCAGTAGTTCCAATTCCCACGACAGTACTTCACAGGAGAGTTCTCAAAGCTTCGCCTTCAGATCAGAGTATAAACGAAGTACTAGATATCGCTGAAGACGGGACGGCACGGGATAATATCCGAGTACTCGTAAGGATCCGACCTAAAACAGCTAAAGAACGTGCCACGAAAGAGGCCCGAACTATAGTCAAATTTATTGACTATCAAACCGTCATGTTCGATCAGAAGGAAGATATTGAAGAATTTTTTTTTCATGGAGTTAAACAGAAGGAACTGAATTTTATTAAACGACGAAACAAGGATCTCACTTTTGGATTCGACTACGTTTTCTCTCCATCTCATTCCAATGTGGAAATATTCGATAATGCTCTCAAAAACATTGTGGGTCATGTTCTGCTGGGCTACAACTGTTCTGTGTTTGCGTATGGAGCGACGGGGTCAGGGAAGACGTACACGATGCTCGGATCTTCGGATAATCCTGGACTCACCTTCCTAATGGCTAAGGAACTGTCGAGAAAGATCCAGGAAATGTCAAACGAGTACGAATCGGAAATCGTTGTCTCGTATCTGGAAATCTACAATGAGACGCTCAAGGACTTACTTTCACCTACGGCCAATCTCAGTATTCGAGAAGACGGTTTACAAGGAGTTAACATACCCAATTTGTCCAAGCACAAGATTCAAGAAACTTCGGAACTGCTTTCAATGCTCTCACAAGGAAATAGTGTGCGGACTCAACATCCAACGGATCATAATGCGGAGTCTTCTAGATCTCATGCTATGTTTCAAATATTTGTCGAACTTCGGAGGAGAATAACGCATAGTCACAATTATAAGACGCAGAAGGCGAAGCTGGTTATGGTGGATTTAGCAGGTAATTGTGAAATTATCTTCAATTTATATTTATATGAATATTTTTGTAGAAATGCAAATATGCAACATATATTTCGTGCCTAAGTTTCTAAGCAAAGAAACCCGCCTAACCCCAATGTGCCAGTTCACGGACGTGGAGGCCACTAAGTACAAAAAACATGTTAGTGAGGCACAAAACTGAACGCATTGTATTTGTGTTTCATTACATAGCTTTTGTATGGAGTGGCCTCCTTTGCCATTAAAAAGTACATGCCATTCTTTGTTTGTTTTTTTACGCATGAGCTGTTCTGTGTAATGCACCACTTTTGAAAACAATAATGTTTACGTTTTGCAATGGAAAACTGAATTTTAAGCAATTTTGACCTCTTCAAAAATTCAGAATGTGGTTTCTATAAAATTAACTTGTCCCTTTTGCGTGTCATGGATGCGTTGTCATGTATTTGAAAATTTGAACCAAAGCGCTATTTTTTTAAAATGGCAAATGACTAAAATTGATTTTCCAATGTTAAATAATTTTTTTCAGGGTCAGAACGCGGAGCAACGAATGCAAAAGACAACGCCAGATGTCGGGAAGGAGCCAATATAAACAAATCGCTGTTAGCCCTGGGAAATTGCATCAATGCTTTAGCGGACGGGAAGAAGACGAATCACGTGCCCTACAGAAATTCCAAACTGACGAGATTGCTGAAAGACTCCCTGGGAGGAAATTGTAAAACCCTAATGATTGCCAACGTGGCGCCCACAATTCTGAACTACGATGACACGTACAACACGCTCAAATATGCGGACAGGGCTAAGGAAATCCGGGTAAATTGTAAGAAGAATGTTTGCCTGGAACCCACCGGGAATGCAGAGTGTCAGAAGTTGATTCGGGAGCTACAGATGGAACTCTCCGCTTTAAGGACGGAGCTTCAAAAGCAAAAGGACATCAACATGAATTCGAAGGCGATGCAGGAACTTGAAAAATACAATTTATCGTTGGATTATATCAGTTCTAATACGTCCAGCTTCGTTGCACCTGTACAAAAGATACATGACCCGAACGCGATGGAGGAATTTATACAAGTCATTGGTTAGTTTAATATTTACCGGCAATCTGACGCTGGCGGAAATTGGTGTCGGCTTTCATCGAAGCGGTTCTTGGTGTTGTTGACTATCGTTATCGCAATATTTTTTTTCGTAGATGATAATTATTGGTGTCGCTAGTATTTGTCGTCGCGGTTGAACGCTCTATGTGGGTTTATATCGTAGACACAACTGGGACGATTTTTGTTGCCTGGTTAAAATTGTATTTTGCATCCGTTATCGGAGTATATCGTTGCCGTTATTGCTTTCTGCGGTTTTATCGAAGCGATTACTGTTTCCCTTCTTTCGTTGCAGATAATGGTCTCTGGTGGAACGGAACTTTTGAAATTAATAATGTTTTTGATCACCATTGACGCGGCACACTAAAATTTGAAATTGTCATACTTACTGTTTTCGTTTTGTCATTTTCGTCCAGCTTTTTCTAAAAAAATCATTCTAAAAAATAGATTTTTCTATAAAAGAAAGATTTTCATTCGTTACAAAAATACTTGTTTTTTAATTGATTTGCTTATTCAACCGAATTACGAACCTGAGAAACGGAATCCAGTGCCTGAATCGATTGCCCTAGCAATTCCTGAAATTGTAGGTCGATTAGGGAATGGCTATCCGTGTGGGAATTTCAATATCCGGATAACGGATTTTGACGGATATTGAGTACGAATATCCGGATACTTATCCGGATACATTTTAGCGCATTTAGTGAATAATATTAGATGTAAATATCGACATCGACTATGCTTTATAGGCCAATACCTGATGCATTTTATGGAACGTTTGTTTGGAAGGTTGTTAGAAGAAATGACAACTAGGATAAAGTTTCATCATTCAAACGAGACCGTATTTTGTTGCAAAGTATTCAGTAGCGATGGGTACTCCAGCCCAGCCTATAAATATTTTGTTTGTATTTTAAGCTCAAGCTGTCTGAAATTGTCCTGTGATACCCAAATACACTTGCATATATAATTTTAGAAAGTCAAATCTCCGAATTTCGGATAATTCGGTATTTTCTTTTTTCGGTGTTGTCGGGCAGACTTAACTGATACAGATTGTAGATGTAAAGAGAAAGAGATGTGCTCTATTGTTTGTGGAATAATTAAAAATGGTCCACCGGTTCAGAAGATACGCAACTCTGAAGAACGAGATAAAACAATGACGAACTTTAGGTAGAAATATCTACGGAAGAAATTATCAAATAGTATTTTGAATGAGAATTTCATTTTTATTTGGCTAATTAATTAATTCAAAATATGGTGAAAATAGCTCGATTTTCCTTTTCACAATCCGGATATCTGAGTGTCTGCTATCCGGATACGGATTCACTATCCTCATTTTTTATCCGGATAATTATCCGGATAGCATATCCGGATAGCCATTCCCTAAGGTCGATTTGATTTTCGAATATGTCATAGTTTTTGAAAATTTGAAACTCTTGCTTTGGTCTGATGTGCTTGTAAAGTGCAATGACACTTAATGTCTAAAAAAATAATTCGAGAACATGACACATGAAACATCGGCGTTTTCAATAATTCGACAGTTGGATTTAGCTTTCTTGAAGGGCAATACTCCAATTTCGTGTTTTGTATTGCAGGGCAGAAGAAAAAGCTGGAGGAGAATCTTGTAGAAGCAAGTATCAATGGCAAGGAAGCGGCCTGGCTTATGCTCTGGAAACAATGGAGAATTCAATCGTTGGGAGTGTTTGGGAAAACGGAAAGCGAGCCGTTCATAGGTAGCCTGGAGAGGTTAAGGCATCAGCATGAAAACCTAACCTCCAAATATAACCAATGCAAAGACAAGGTTCATCTGGAGCGGAAACTCGGTAAAACTCTTCGAAACAAAATTGTATGCACAAGCAATAGCAATTATTTGAAACTCATTAGAACTTACCTGTTTTCCAAGTAGTTCACTACAACGACAAGGAAATTGATTTGGCTCGGAAGAATTTCCTCAGTAATCTCAAGATGGAGGATCCGTTCCTCACACTCACGCTCCGGGAGTTTCTGTACTACAAGGGATTGGAACGAGAAGTTGGCACTCACAAATGCGTGGAGAATCATCATCAGAAAATGTGCACGCTCATCTTCGAAGAGCTCGTTAATAGTGAGTACATCCTGACAGAGAGTTTGCGGTTCAACCAGTTTCTGTGCCGGGGATTGACAGAGAATCGTGTGCCGGTTCCACTGAGGGACAAGAAGTACAAGCTCCTCATTTCAACGCTCTATGGGGATAGGCGGAGGTTGGCCAATGAGGCGACAGAGAGGAGGTTGCGGAGTCAGGGGTTTTCCGAAGAGCTCGTGCATCAACTACGTCAGGTAGTGGACATGACACTTAATTTTTGATTTTATATAAAAGTTGCAAATCAGTCGTGGCTAAATAGCACCGAAAGTTTGAGCAATCTACTGAAATTCTATTTATTTATAAATATTTCGGCATGAGTTGCAATTTTGGTTTTACCAAAATTTCGTATAAAGGCGCCGAAATCAATCGCGACTAATTATGCAAGTTTACGTAATCTATTGGAATTCAATTTATATTTCGCCACAAGGAGCAATTTTTGGTTTGCCACTATTGATTGACACTTGCCACCCTTCAACCGACATAGAACAGTTGATATTGTTAGTTTCATCTGATATTTACTGCCTACCAGTATTTTGCATCTACCATCTTGCGCGTTGTGAATTTCGGTTTTGTGAATTTTTGGTTTGAGAGCAATTTTGCTTGCATGTGCATGTTCAAGTACTCAAAACTCATCAAACATTGTATGCTGAAGCCACCTTCATTGTTTTGGTTGACGATTTTATTTATTTCTAAATTTAAATCAGGAAATAATTTATTGTGCGATAATTGATTTCACAAGAAATATGATAATGTCGACAGCTGAAGTTTTCAATGGAAGAACCCTCGTATATTCGCTTCCAGCCAAACACCGCGACACTAAAAACCTGGACACACTGTTACCTTGCCTAACCTAAACTAACCTAATAGAAACGCGGTTTTGGTGCGGTAAACGCGGCCGCGGTAAACGCGGTTTTGGTGTGTTGCGGTTTTTGGAGGCATGGTTTTTGTGTGGCTGTTTTTGGAGTAGCGTTTTTTGCCTTTTTACGGTACCTACCTATATATTCATCACTTTCTCTGAATTCACCGTTAACCGCTGTATTTTGAATTTTGAAGCATTGAAGCATTTTTAGCATTGTTGTTAATGAAAGTCCAAATATTTCCTATATTATACCAAAACTCAACATTCTCCGCTTATGTACCTTCCAGGTTATCCATAACCCCGTGGTGGAGTACGAAGCTCCCGCAATTGAAGACGGCAGTTCGGATCGAAAAGACGGCATAGACTGCTCCGCAACTTCAATTACTCCAATGATAGGAAGCGAGATATCCATCGGGAGCTCTAATATGGCAACGGACGCCGCCAGTTCGCAGAGTGATATTGCATCTCTACAAATAGCCAGGAGGAGCATCTCCGAGTTTATTCAGCAGACGAAGACTGTTGCTCCTCCCCCACAGCCGCAACTCTCTCTACAACAACCCAGACCTCCAAGTTCTTACAAGGGCAGTGACAGTGACTGCCACAGTGAACCCTTCAGCTTCACATCCAGAAATTACACAAATACAGGTAAAGCAGCGCGCATATTTGCAATTTGCATGGATGATGATAAATACTAACCTTAACATTGAATATGCAGGAAAAAGCAATAGCGGAACCTCAATCGAGCCAATGCTGGAACAACGAACTCACCTGGTCCAATCCGTAGCCTCTGACACATCCCTAAAAGTGCCGAATAAGGGCCCAATACCAGTTGGCAAATCCAGCGGTAGCAGTTCAACGAGCGTAGACGGCCTCCTGATGACCCTTCAATCCAATTCCAGAACTAACTTCAACAATATCAGTGAATCCGAAGACGAAAATGATATTCCACTAAAACGAACCCATGCTGGCCCGAATATATTCGAACAAACGAGCAGTCGAGCAAAGAAACCCAGTCCAAGAAAAATATTCCAATTACCAGAGAAAATCAAACCACGAGGAATTATTTCCGTCCCAGTCACAGAAAGGTCAAAGCAAGAACAACCTGACAAATCTCCACGCCACCTTCATCAACACCAGACAGAATTAGCAGATCTGAAAACAAGGAAACGAAAAGGCGGTGAAGGATCCGGAGATTTTGATGATAATGCGATGACTCATGGGTGTTCCCTAGGATCTGTTCCAAATGATGAAGAGGATTGCGCTATTATTGGGCCGCCTCCAGCCTTTGCAGATTCTTGTCAGTCTTCCAGAAGTTCGAAGGCAAGACCTAAAACGTACGACCTACGGAAGCCCTCGTTTACTCAAATACCCAACATTGTATCGGAAACGGATGATGGCAGTGAAGAGGAAGTACTTTGAGAGGCATGGGTCAATGCTTGGTCAAACCTGGCTTGGTCATACTGAACAACACGCACGTAGCTTTTATTAAACAACTATTATTTCACTGTACTTAATCTTTAATCTGTAACCCCGAGTTTTCTAACAGAATATTGCTCCCTTGCAATAAAAACCCATTCATTAACCTGGACCTGGAATATGCATAATTTATAATTTATTAGAGGCAAAACCATATTTTTTCGGTGGCTTCCTGTAGAATTTTTTAGTTTAGACCTTCACGATTCACATCAAGCTGAGTCCAATAGACAAATATACTGCATATTTTCGCAAATATTGAGATTTTGGTACATATTTGCATTTTTTGAACTTTTGGAGCATATTTTTACGTTTTTAATGCATATTTTGGCAGTTTTTGATGTTTTTTTAATGATTTGATTCGATTTTTGTTGAAAAGTTCCTGCAAGTTTCTTGTTTTTAAGATTATCTGGTTTAGGAAATTCCAAAATTTTCGAGACTTGCTTTCAATGCGATTTTCTCAAAAATTGTTTCAGTTTTCAAGTCTTTTTAATGAATTTGGTAGCAGGAATTTAGTTTTTCGAAATTCAAATAAGAATTCTTTCATAAAAACATTTTTGTTGCAAATTCTAATGCTTTTCGTCATTCTTCTGCATACTTAATTCCATATTTCGACCACTTTTTTAGTGTATGGAATCCTTTCCATATATTTTACGAGACAAAAGCCTCATGAAATTCGATCACTCGTGAAATCATGTGAATGTCATCAAATCTAGAAAGTTCTTTTATAATTTTTATGGCAAAAGTTAGTCTACGTCTACAAATATGGAGAAAATCTTCCTACTTCCTGCTCAACGGAGCAGAATATTCAAGTACCTACTTGTGACATGAGCAGACGAGGAGAGACACATTTTCCACTGCCTATTATTCCGAAGACGACACAGGAACATAATACTTTATTTTTATTTCGTCGAGTCCGACCTCAAAAGTGGGATTTGGGACGCCTGTAGCTATGCCATTCAAGTAAGCCTTTGCCACAATTTCAGCCAAGCATTTTTCAGCCGTTCAAGAGCAGCGTTCTGGAAATAAATCCTCAATATTACGTACCAAGCACAAGGTGCTTTAGTTCCTTTCTTTATGTATCAAATAAGGCCATGCTTTAAGTTTTGTGCCTGGCCTGGTGGGATCCTGATACGACGTAGAGTATTTATAGTGGGAGAAAAATAAGTTTGGAATCGATGGGAAAGTGAGTTCTATTCTAATCTTTCAGCCACATACTTCAAGTTCTATTGGAGAGGAAAGCCTTTCCCCATTATAATCGTATCATAACAAGTATTGAGTGGCAAGATGCTATTCAAGCGGAGTAAGTGAAAGTAGGGCTTTCTTTAGTCAAGTGTTGCGTGCGGAAATATTCAGATAAGCTCGTCGTATATTTCATTTTCCGCTATTTTCAGCCACTTTGAATTTTGAATTATGCATTTTCTGAAAGGTTGCGTTCTTTTTTAATTCACTAAAATGGCATTAAAAAACAATCAAGATCACAGCTTTCACCGCAGCATAGCAACCAGGTGTAGTGTTGATAGTCTGCGATTGAGTACATCTTCCTGGAGCTGAAGTAGGGATGGCAACTACAGGTTAACTCATAGCTTCATCATTGTTCGGTAAAACAATAGACAACATTGAAATTGAAGGTGGTCAACGGCAATAGAATCGAATGCGTTTAAGTTCACCATTTCCGTAACTAATTTAGGCATTTTTGATTAAAAAGCGCGATGAAGGAATTAGCATTATGCTGGCGTTGACGAGTGGCATATTTTGAAATCCGACATAAAATCTCCTCTGTAGCGCTTTGTTTAGTTGACCGCTTGTCACATTTATATCTCATGTTTCGGCACAGCCTAAGCAAACTAAAAATAGGACAAGTTTTTGCACATAAGAAAAGCATTGCTCCATACAAATAGCCATTTTCGATTTTAAAGAAACTTTTGACCATATCAACTTTAGTTAAATTCTGGTAGATCAATTTTAAGTCTACCAAAATCAGGAAATATTTGAACATGTTCCTATAAGATTATATTTTCACCAAAAATTAATACCAAGACCAAGGCCTTTGGATTCTTCATTCTTCATATCTTATTTCTCATCCTCTGATTTTGGTGAATTGCAGTTTGACACGTTCAGGCTTAGCATTTCTTCAACCGATAATAAAATAGGTATATGCATGTAGCGGCTCGCAGCTCCAGGAAGGTCTAGGATGGTGGAATCAACAGCAAGTTGGCCGACTAACCTCGAATATTCAACATAATGGCCAACTTCCGACTGCCAATAATTTAAGACTAGATTTGGAGCACCCAGTCTCAGAATATTCAGCCAGTGCTGGAACTTAAGTTTTTGAAGGTTTTTACAGTTTTTCGGTTTCAGATTTGCGGTATGCAAAACCAGAGCAATTTCCATGCTCCTTGAGCTGAGTTGCTAAGGAGAAAATTACTAAAATTATTTTGAGAACCCGAGAAACGCTGACATGGAAGATCCGACATCCGACAGCCCAGTGATAGGCTTCACGTGGAGATCCACTTCAAACCTTGACATGCTTCATGCGTTTACCTGTCTTAAATTCCGAGCCCCGTTCCAAGAGGCCCGGAGTGAAAGGCTTTAGACATAAGTTTCCAGAGCTCTCCATCCTATACAATATGTACTACCGCAACGCTAATGGCTTGTTTTCGGGTAGTTCAACTCCTACTTGAAATCTTGAAGTATCACCCAGGCTATTAAGATGAGAAAGTCAGGAAATGCTCTTAGAATCTCTCTTGAAAAAGTTTTTCTGTCAGGCGAAGGAGCCAGAATTCCTTTGTTCCATAAATAAAATATATGGCGTGGGATTGGTTGGCTTTGGTTACTTCAGTTCCGTCGTATGTAACGTTATGGAGGTGACAGGAGTTTGGGGTAGTAGATGGATTTCACAATTCAGAACTAGAAAATAGCATTACTTGTGTACCAACCCAATTCCAAAAAGCCCAAAGCCCCGCCACCCGCCACATTCATTCCTGCCCTTCTTAAAGGAAAATGTCAAAGTTTGTGCTTGACTTGTCAGCTTTGTGAAATTATTAAAGAGAGAGAATGGAAAGGGAAAAAGTTATGCGAAGTAATACTTTCTTCGCCTCTAGTTTTTTACAAGAAAAAAGAGAAAGTTGTGAATCATGTCATTGCCTCTGGTCTCCTATCTCGTAATGGCTAAGTATTTGGAATAAGAAGTGTAAAATCTTCACCTTTCTCATGTTTTCGACCAGAATGGAAACTCGGGTTTCGGGTTTGTAAATTCTCGGGTTTCATCCGCCTTGTCTCGCCACATGCCACAAAGTATTGTAAAACTTGGAGTCTTCTACGAACTTCCTTCCGCTCTCTTGAATTCAGCCCTTCTAACCTTTCCAAGAAAGTAGTAGCTTGAGGGCTGATGCTGAAGATTAGTGGCGACGTTTATTTTTTAGCTCGAGAAAATATGTCTCTCCCTTTGAGTATATATGTATGATACGTTAAGTAGTTCGTAGGATGGAGCCAATTTCTCTGCTAGTTTTTCACAGAAGCGTGATTCTTTGTGACAGGGATCTGGAGTAAATACGGGCCATGTTTTATGAGAAATTTCTACGTGAGTAACCAATTTTGGTATCATGTCTTGGCAGAAGGTTGGAGCTGTCTTTCTCCAAGCTGAAGCAATTTAAAATATATGTGCCGTCTTCTGCCGTGTGATACATTTCTTGGGATACCAGACGGTGGTTGAACGGAGTGTGTAACTCAGCATATTATTATCCATTTCCCATAAAATGCTCCAAAGGGTTGAGTCGTTTGCAAATAATTGAAAAGCTTGAGAAATCATTCTCGATCAGCGGTTCACTTCGTACATTTCACGCCCAGATGACCATATACGTAAAATATAAATCTATTTTGTGTCTTTTTCCATCCGAGTACGAGAAAATCTAAATTTAATAAACAGTATAAAACTGAGTAAAGAGACCTGGCTTACAACTTAAAAGGTTATTTGGCAACTCAATAAGTCAAGAGTCAAAGTGTAAAAGCTAGGATAAACAACATTTATGAGCTCATGAGTTTAACG
>JAQFXZ010001753.1:0-11128 GCA_034694025.1 Ceratophysella scotica | reverse complement strand
TTATGATTTAATTAGTCTTTATTTGTGAATTTAGGGTTGAGGGTCAATATATCGTAAGTCAGATTTTCAATATCTGCAAAAAATTGCAAATATCGAATAAAATCTGGAAAAGAAATCAAATATAATCCTGTGCGAAACTCAAATCGGCCAATCGAAACCGAAGAAAAAGAAAAGCAACACTTGTACTTTCAATTCTAAAAAAGTTGAACGAAGCCCGTGGCCTGCGGGAACCGAGAAGTGACAAATTGAAATTCTGTGGTTGTGGCATATTCTTCGGTAGAACGGAAGGCAACGTAACCTGACGTATCGTAAGTACCAAAATGTTTACAATACAACCAAACCCACGCCACGACCCGAGGATCTGCGTATGCAAATATGTTTCAAATTGAAATTACCTGAGTCTGGGTTCCGAGTTGAGACATTGAGGTAAACCAGTGAAAGATGAATGAATACAGAATATTTTAATTCGGTGAGCACATCCCTTATGCAGTTACCTTGCTTGTCAAAATTCGCCCGTTTGCTATGCATAACTAATTAAAACGGCTTCTTCTTCTTCTGCTTCCATCTTCTTCATCAAGACCTGTTCACCGAGTTCCTCCCTACTGTGTTTATCTTCTGCTGCTGCTTCGTGTAAAGTGATATTCGACATTTGACAAAGAACGACGGATCAATGGAACGAGCGGCACGACGAGCATCCCATCTCGAGCCGTCCACGCGGTCGAGACCAACCAACAACACACGACCATAAATAACCAGTAAAATGAATAATGAGCCTATTTACATTAAAACCTTCAGCCTAGCCTCACATAAAAATTGCACTTTGCATTCTTTGCTAATTCCCTTTCCAAATCGTCCCGAACCTTACCATTTGTTTCATTTCTGAATTTGAGTGGTTCGTTTATTTTGCACTTATCATGCAACGGTATTTGGACATCAAGTGCTAATTTTGCATTGTAGGTGTTTAATTTGTCCAGCGTGCACGTTGTTAGCGCCAGGGCAAATGTGTCGAAATGTCGTGCGCTAAAACGGCATCACATGCATGCGCTAATTTTGCAGGTTAAATTGGGCTTACTCTAAGATATTCAATGGCTAACCTAGCTTAGTCAATCTCAAGAACTAGTATTAGTCTCAACGCATATATTTTTGATTCTCACCTCAAAATAACTTCACCCCAAAATGACCAGCTTCCATTTACTTAAGTTAGGTTAGAGTATTGATTCGTGGAGCACTTGTGGAGTTTTTAATTGTACAACCTTCGAAACCGTAAGTTTCGTGACCGACGCCTCACTTACATTGGGATTTATGTGCTAGGAAGAGCCTCATCTTCCAAAAAAGGGTTTCGAATGTTGTACAAATTAAAAGTCCACTATATTTAAAATTGTGCGCTTAGGTTAGGTTAGGCTATGCCATTTGGACGGACATGTGCAAAAAAAAATGTAACATATAAACCTGTGTATGTATAAGCAGATCTAGAATATTTGCAGATTTTCGGTGACCTAAGCTATTTTTCAGTGAATTAAGTTATGGTCAACTAATTTAATTTAGCGGGAAAAAATGGATATATTTTTGGTGAGGTTGAAAATCATGCCAATGCTGAGTAGATGCATATGACGCGACAAGCATTCCTTGAGCTCATAATTTACGTTGTCCAATTAAATCGTATCCAATCCAAAAGAAGAATCCAATTGACGGTGTCCAATTAGCGCTCCACAATTGACGTCCAACATGCAATATGCCCTTTACTTCAACACCATTATATTACAAACACGTAACTCAAAACTCGAATCATAGAACAATTCTTTTTTTCTTTCCTTTAATTTCCCCTTCAATTTCAGCCGACTAATTGGTACATATATCAATACATTTTTCAAAGGTATATACTTAGGTATTATTTAATAAAACTCATTTACATAGCCACAGAATTCACACTTGTACAGTGTGTACAAGCTGGATTGGGCGAATATGAGTGCGTGCTTGAGTCAAACGGCAAATGAATGTAGTCTTGCATTTTTGCATTAACAAACAATACATTCAACTTTAGGTATTCTACGTATGTATATTGTGTACAGTACAAATTGAGAGTTCTTGACACACTCTTACAGGAATACGCAACTTATCGATAACTATGCTAGGCTTTCTATAAGGTTCTGCCTAATTAGCATGTACTAACTATTTATAATTACTGATTGGACTATCTAATACACGTGTGGATGGAGTAATGTGACACTGATACGATGATTATATATTTTACAAACTCGCGTGACACGGGTCACAGGCAGCTGCGAATGCGAAAGGAAAATACAGAGCTGATCCCAATGAACTGGGATTGCCATTTATGTTACTCAGAATTCCGCATGCGCAGAGCTTTTCTGGTATAAATTGTTCATCGTTTTAATATTTTTATACAAGATTTTCTAAGAATATCTGACGTAAAGCCAAGGTACACCCAAGTCACTGGGAGTAGGTCCGTAAAACATAGAATTACGAAGAAATTATAAATAAAATTCACTTAGGGTAAAACCGAAAATACGAGAGCTGTTCCATTAATTTTATGCTTCTTTACTCATGCTAATATGAATCTAGGTTAATTAGAACGGTTTCCCGGGAAAGATGTTTAAAATTAATGAAGTAACCCTCCGTGACACTCTAATAGACTGACTTACAAATGTACGGTGATACAGGGCTCAGTGGGTTGAGCTAAGGAATAGATGGCACATGTTACCGTGCGCATGCGCAGCAAAAGTACGAGGGCTGCCAAGGAATATTTGGCAATACTAAGATTTCCTTATTTTTGTCCTCAGTTTTCCACAAACAAACTTTTTAAACTGATCAACGAGTTGAAATCTTCACTTGAATTATTTTTTCTGCATATTAAAATTGAATGAAAACTTGGGTTGAGGTAAACCAAGCCCCAGTTGTATGTTGCCTACAGCGTTGCTTCCCAATTTTCGGAGCGTATTGTCACCTGCACGGCCATTGTCGTCTCCAATTACAATGACATTTTTGTCTATCATGAAGTGTGATTTAATTCCATTTATACTGGATTAGGTTAGGTTAGGTTTAACCCTAAAATCAATCGAAACAATTAATTTCTGCGGAATTTAGAAAAACATAACCTAATTATTGGGGAAACGGGAAAGAAAAGGCGGAGGCCACACTACTGGAGGCAACATAGCATGAGCTTTGCTTTACTTTCATCAAAATTCGATTGCCACAAAAAGATTCAGGTCTCAAAATGCCCCAATAGCCGACCGCCGAATATTCTTAAACTGCCCTTGGATATTCTTTTTATGGGCGAGATTATTCCGAATAACTTGAAGTTTACATAAACTAAATCCAAGGTTTTGAAAAAAGTCGACTGTGAACTGAAATCAGAGTTTACTGATTACAAATTACAACGAGACTGTAGAATGTCACCTAATCCCAACCTCAACGCTTGACAATCCCAACGGAACGGAAAGAAAGAACAAGAAGTAAAAATTAGCTCAATTATTCACAGCCCAACAGAAACATGGCACTGAACTCAAGACAGGCATTAGTCCCATGTCATCCTCTACGGAATATTTAACTCACTCACTCATCTCCAAAACGAAGTTGATAAATACGCGGCGTCATAAAAATAAATGGGTTACACACTTCTTGTTAACCAGCAGAAAAAAAGAGTGAATTTATTTATACTTCCTTTCATTTCCAAGTAGAAGCTTCCTTTGATCTTCTTTCTCATTCAAAAAAATCAGTCAGCCTCATTGAAGCACTACAGCTCCTTTTTTTTCACCTAAATTCTCACACATCATCTTCCAAACCAACAAATATGCATTCTGAGGAGCATTCAAGGATTTGACGTTTACAATCAAAAGAGGAGGCCAAAGAAAAAGAAGAAAATCATGTCAACTGGGAAGAATGAATGGAAAGGGAATAAATAACATCGAAGACAAGGGGAACCGGAGCGAAGAGAACCAAGAAAAAGATAGTGAAGCCTCGTGTGTATGCAAAAATCCTAAGCGTGTACACGAATGAATGTATTAATTGTTAGTCAAACTAAGTAGTATAGGCTATATGCTAGGACGAACGTGTTTATATTAAAAGAATAACAAGCATAAGTTCAAGGTGTGAATAATTACTATGATGAAGCTCTTTTTTTTCGTCTCTACTTAATTTGCAGAGCCTATGGGCATGGGCTTTTGGGATTAGAGATGGGGCATAGTCTGAAGTAGAATATAGATCTGTAAAGAAGTAAGTAAGCCATACTCCAAAAAATATTGCGAAAAGTTTAACTGTCGTCCCGAAGCTTCCTTTTTTCGACGAGGCTTACATGGTACGAGGGTGGCTTGAGTTTTGATGCCTGAAAAGAACTGTCCGGACACACTGACATGATGAGAGAAAATAATGAGAAAGGAGAAAAAACAGAACGTCTAACCACAGGTTTTGTTCTTTCTGAATTCCTGGGTCATCTTTTCATAATGTCAAATAGACTGAAGAGGAAGAAGACGAATTGTCCTTGTCGTGCACATAATTTTCATATTCAAAAAACTACCAAAATCCTTACTTTTTTCTGACACTATTTCAATGTCGCTCATTTCTCACTTGTCCCTCTAGCACAGTTTTGTCAGAAAGAAGGTTCGGTATGTCTGTCACTTTGGGGTATATGGGACATTTGGGCATCACTACGAATTAGCACGTTTTAGACCATTTGAACAGTGGCCCAGGCATTGAAAGTCACTTTCTTGTTGGGCTTCTTCTTCATTTTTCCCGTTTCCGGCTGAGTCCAGATCCCATTTAATTTTGGCATGAGCGTTTCTCGCAGATTTCGTTTGACTCTTTGGGAAAGCGTGGCCCACATTCCACTGTGATGACCGGCTGAGTCTCGTAGAAGGATTTTGGCAGTTCCTTTCCCACTTAGATGGGTTAAGGTGGAAGTCTTGGACCCGGCTCGTCGAGACACGGTTTTTGGGGTCAGTTGAACCAGGTTTCTGGTCGGAATTCCGCCAGCTGCTCCTTTATTCATTTCTGAAAGTTCGAGCCAGGAGGAGAATGGGACGAGAAGATGTCTTCCGTTGGATTTTGACCAGGCGAGGTACTCCGTCCCATTCGTGCTACTCCCATTCGTCATGGCGTATGGCGGGATGAAGTTGAGGGAGCGTTGGTAGGGGGCGAAGGTGGAGGAAGTTCGTCCCATCACGTGGTACATGTACGCCTCTTTGGGATAACTACTCTTCGGCGTGCTCACGCTCTCATTTTTCAAAGGAACGAGCAGAACGGGCTTTGCGTTCCCGCTCTTGTTGCTCTTACCGAAGCCTAGCTGGAGTTTCCGGTGTGGTCGGGCTGTAAAGCGTTGCTGTGACCTTGGATATTCGTCATCTTCCGAATCTTGCTCCGAATCCGGGTCCGTTTGCGTCTTACTCCGCTCAGCCTCATCTCTCAAGGACAGGGAAGGCTCTGGACCCTTGGTCACCTTCGTGTGAACATAGAGATGTTGATGGGGAAAGGGATTGAAGAAGCGGGGGATGGTTCCGCTCGAGTAAGGGCTCGCGTCCTCTGTTGTTGATGGACCACCCTGATTGTAATTTGAGCTAAAGTCAAAGTCGAATGTTTTGGGTTCCCGGGAGAAGAGTTGGGACTTTGACTGTGTTTCAGGCAGGATTTCCGTAGGATAGGCTGAGGGAAGGGAGGAGTAGGAATGACTTTGGGTTTCCATGACAACGGGTGGATTTGGTGGAGGAGCATTGGGAACGGGTGGGATAGGGATTGGCCATTTGGTTCCGAGCATGGGATTCATTTTATGTTTCACAGGTTTGACCGTTAGGCGGAGGTCACGGTATCTCTGGAACAGTTCTTCTGCCTCAGCTCGTGTTCGGAAGGCAGTGACGAGTGCCATCATTTTGGCTAGATGGCGTACGACCCAGACGAGGGTTGAGGGATGAAGGGCGTCACAGTGACAGAAGACGAGGTCTTCAATGGGATAGGACTGGAAGGAGGAGAGATTCGGCAAGTTCTCCCAATGTGGTGAACTTTCTCCTGAATTGTTGGCACAGAATTCATCCGAATCCGATCCATTACCAGATGAAGAATTAGAGTCATCTGAGACGTGGAGATGGGTTGAGCTGGAAATACTCGTGTTGTCCATGGATGTTCCAGAGGAGAGGGAGGAGAGGTGATGGGTTCCGTTCTCGAGTTCCTTGTCTTCTTTGGAAATGTCCAGATGACCCATGAGGTCAGGCAAGTCCATGTCCAGAGACTCGTTTAGCTTGATGGAACGGATGGACTCAGAGTCTGACTCGAACCCTTCATCCTTGGACTTGATCCCGGGTGAAGTGAGCTTGAGCCCTCGTTGAGAACATTCCACAGAGTACCTTGGCGTTTTGGAGGAATTGGGAAAAAAATAAACCTGTCTTAGACATGATAATAATACGTTGGACCTACTAATCAATCCAATATGTCTGGCATATCTGCCTGCAGTTGAGTCTGTCAGATTGAAACAGGAATAATGGTTCAAATTCATATGCTCTGCTCTACTGCCCTCAGGAAACACATTATCACGTAAATACTCGTGTATGCAGTTTTTGAGGAAAGCATCTTCAATTCCCTTGCTAAATGGCGCAAAGGTCATTCTGAAGTTTCTGTTTGGCTTTGTGTTCAGCCCAATGCTTGTGTGTTGTATATGCTAGGATCAGTGCCCGAAAATTACCAAAGCCCGAATAAATCCTTAAAAGTTTGGGATATTTCAGAAGGAATTTAAATTTAAATTTACAACACCTAAATACACAATATTGACATATTTTAGATTGGTTATATTTGCTAATTAAAATATTCAAGGCCATCTTGTTTGAAGAATTTTGTCTGCAAAAATTAACTAATTACACCTCAAAAACGATAAAAAGAATGTTCTAAAGCAAATTTGCGCCAAATGGGTCCGCTCAAGTTGAATAACAAGCCAGGCGGTGGTAAAAATTAAATTTCAGTAAATAATTTCGCTCTATGCTCTATGGTCATTTCTTTGAACAAGGCATTGGACATTTTCGGGCTCTAGTCGTAACATATAAGTACACTAACTGCATGTCAGTTTTTATTGTTGAATGTTGTCAGATTTTACGAATATTTTTCGACTGGTATGTTTTACTTTTATCGCATTTGCAAATACTTACAAATAACTGTTCACTTATGTATTTGCAAATACAAAATATCCGTTTATCAGTTGTGACGGTCCTACGTTCTGCTAATTTGTTAAAGCATTTATTAGAAATGTAAGTAGCGTTTTAAGCAATTCATCAATAATTTAGCTTGCTTTTTATGCTTTTACTTCAAAACTCGGTTAAAGGTCCTGTTTATTTAATTATGAGCTTTAGGAAGATTTTAAAAGAGCAAACATTTTCTTAGCATCAAACCTTTGTTAAGCATCAAATATATTCACTTTGCAGTATTATATCGCACATATTCTTGCGTGTTGTTAGGTTTTGCTTAGGTTTAGTCAGGCTTGGTTAGGTTTTCCAAAAAATAATTCGACAGATCTTGCCGTAAAAGGAACAATTTTATTGCTAAAGGTAGTATTTTCGAAGTAGGAATACTTTATCTCCAGCTAAATGGATTAAAAGCCATTTAAAATCGATATCACAAATCACTGAAGTACAAGTACTAGGCAACTACGTAGAAATAGCACCTTCAACCCGCCGAAAAATTAATATCTTCAACACACCTCGCAATTTTCTGTCAATTTTTAGGTAAGAAGTCTGATTTCCTTGCACAAGTAAAGTCCGACAAACGTTTGAAAAAATAATGACACGACGCCCAATATCGTACTTAAATAATTAGAATTGCCTAACTCTGCGTATATCCTGTAATTGATCTGCCTGCTTTCCTCAAGATAACAATTTCTTTTATCCGCTCACCTGATACTGTCATTGAATTTCATATGTTTCTTCGAAGCATCAGTAGGTTGATATCTTTGGAGTAGCGTTTCCACGAGGCTCGCCAGGACTTCCGAACGTATAGCTCCGTCCAATTGGACTTTCCCAAGTAAGTAACCCGTAAAATTGGCCATGGTAGTTCCTTGAGGACAGAAAGAGAGAAGATTAAGCATTAAGACATCATCAGTCATCAAGTTTGTCCCAAGTCCCAAACCCAGCAGCGTCACTGGTTCCAAGGAACTTGTAGCCTATTTACTCGAGTCGCATGAATTAATCTCCCTTCCGTCTACTGTACTCAGTATCCCGCTAAACTACTCGGCTCGGCTAATGATAGGCATAATATGAAATATGACATGCGAAATGTGAATGAGAGACACAAGGGACCACCGTTGACTCAGGCGACAGGAGTTCTTCGGACGCATCGGTGTGCACAAGACAATTCAACTTATAGAATGTCTAACTAACTACTGCTGCTCATTCTCGGCACACAGGTGAGTGACAAAAACCCTTTGCGGTGAAAGAGTTTCAAACGGCGTTTGTGGCCTTTAAAGTAGATTGGGGATGACAAGACACATGCTGCTCAGGCTGGACTGCGTTAATTAATAAAACTTGTGATGTTTATTTATTTTTTATTTTTTAAAAATAGCTCTACTGTATTTCTTCAAAATTCCATGCAGGGGGAGATCATAAATTCATGTTTGAGATACTGAATTCCTGATACCGCAAATTGCCAACTTCCCAGCATTGTGGTACTGTAGCGTTCCAAGCAATCAATAGTTTACATCTATGTACATACTGCACAATCACAGATTAAATAAATATGTACTGAACTGCTTTTCGTCAATAAACTTTTTTTTTTAAATATTTAAATATTCCGGGGTTTGAGTTTACATGGTTGAAAAGCTTGTTAGACCGCGGCATATCGTAAATTGTTAGTTGTTGCTGGCGTTCCATCGCTTCGCATGTCGCATTTTTGAATCTTTTGCCGCAATTTACTAATTTCTTTGATTTTGACCCTTGGCGTAGTCAATTTTAAATTTAAAAATGTATTAAATTTTTAAATTGATTTTTATAGTGAATGTTCCACCTGAGTTCTGAGTTCGCGTTTGACAGTATTGAACATGAAAGCTTCAAAAACGATTTAGGCTAAGAAAAAATGACAATGCAATGATAAAACGAATTCGGTCAAAGTAAACCAAGCCCCATGCTACGTCACCTCCAGCATTGCCTCCGCGGTTTCTTTCCTTTTCCTATTAGTAAAATTAGATTTTCCGGAAAGCTGCAGACTTTAATTATTTCGATTTATTTTATTTTCAAACCTAAATTAACCCAACTTAACCTAAACTAACCTAACCTAGCATAACTTGAATTAAAGCACACTCCACGGGAGGCTACAATGACAATCGTTATTGAATGCGACAATGACCGTGTAGGCGACAATAGAATTCAGTGCTGGGAGGCAACGCTGTAGGAGAAATAGCACGTGACTTGGTTTATCTCAACCCAAACCCAACTAGTAGCATGAAAATTTAAAGTCGAAATATTTTTGTATGAAGATTTGACAGTCTGAAATTGCAATCGTAAATCGTAAACGGAAAAGCATTTATGCATCAACAAAAATATAGAATTGCCAGGCTAATTTCGCAGGCTATTTCTTCAAATTCATTTCTGACAAGTTAGATAAGGTTTTCCTAAACGGGTTCAAAGACTTACAACACGTAATTTTTCATTATTTAGTTTAAGCGCGCGCTAACTTGGTTAGGATGAATATTTAAACATTAGCCTGGGAAATTAGCCTGACTTTCTATATTTTTGTTGACGCATAAATTACAAGCCATCGTAAACCATATTCAAAAATTTTGAATATCAAATTATGACTTCCTGAGCTCATTTTCCCCAGATACTAAAATACTTTTGAGAACGCAATTATAACCTCATATTTCAGCTCACTCAGAAATCCGAACCCCCAAACATCGTGTTCAAAACTACTGATTTGAATCGGCGTCTGTCAGGAACCAAAAAATGATAAATGCATCTCTTCCCATCCTCACCAACAGGAAATCTCATCTTGCACCATGATATAGAAAACTGAGCAAAGTAAACACAGAAGTAAGTAATCCACACTATTGTGTTTCCTTAAGTTGAGCACATGCCTTCTTGCTATCATGCATCATGCTCCTGCACAGGAGGGATATGATGAGATGACAAGCATTGAAATGAATATATTTTTTGAGCTGCTCTAATTTGTGCTTCTTTTCCTACGCTTTGCCGACTCTCTATTTCCACGTAATATCCGTTACTTTGAACTTATACTTTTTTTTGTGGGCCAACAAGAGAGATAATCTAGAATTACACAGAGATTGAATAACGTAACCAAAAAACTATTTTGAAAAAAGTTGTGTTTTCTTGAGTGTGTAACACTTAGTTGCACTACACAGGAGAGTTGAGTCGAACTTTAAAGTCAGTCTAGCATAAGACAAGTGAGACGAGGTAAAGCCTGCCAAAGACTATGCCTTCACGTAACACGTAATCCACAGAATATGGATCAATCACTCGCTCTTTAACTTGTCTCAATAGTCTTGAACCCTGTTATGCACTAATTTGGTTTATAATCCTTCGTTCCTCAAAATCATAATCACTTGTCAAGATCCAATGCTTCCAGGTGATCTTAGTCATAAGCACTCAGTACTCGTGTGTGCTTCTATGTATGCCACACTCTTTTGGCAACTGCTCACTAGATTGAGATCTAGCATGGGGATTGAATAACTGGAATTTGCAACAGACTCATTAACCAAAAGTTATGTCAATACTTATCAGGACGTTGGAAATGAACTCGTAATTTGACGTACCTGCACTTGGGAATTCTGAAGCATCTATCTAAAGGACTACGGTAGTTCGTTAGTTCAACAAACACCGACGGTTCGTGCAATCAAAATAATAAACGTGTCGAAATGCAATGTTTTTTTTGCATGATCTCAGCTCCTATTATTCCCCTAAATGGGAGGATATACGCTTAATGCCGTAAAATTGCAGTGTTGATATTATTGCAACTGCAGATCTTGTAAATGTCAGATATGCACGACTTTTGCCTGGCGCAAATTTGTACCCGCCTGTGTCTAAATTCATGTTGTAAATCAGATTAATTCAGGTGTGTTATTTTTTATGAACACGTGAATGCTTCGCAGAGTTGGGTAAAATACTTGTATTTTGAGAGCAACATTTTGGCG
>JAQFXZ010001752.1:0-11128 GCA_034694025.1 Ceratophysella scotica | reverse complement strand
AAAACCACTTTGAGGTCACTTTCGCTTGAAATACAGGGCAAAAAACTTTTGATTTTTGGACACTTTAAATGGCAGCCATTTATTAAATTGAATTTTAAATTCCAATTCCATTAAATATTTTGAACTTTAATTTTGTTGCGTGCGGATATTCTTGGTTATTTATCATCGAAATTCTTCAGCGCGAATTTGCCGTAATTTAATTCGTCGTTTAACAATTTAAAAAAAAATGGAAATCAAAAGATTTGATTTTAAGTCGCGAAAAAAATAAAGTCCAAAATGAATGAATGAATGATTTCATGAATAATTCATTTGAATATTATGCATTATGCGAAATAAAGAGAGCTGTACAGAACACACGTGAATATTTTTTAGAGGAACAAAGGGTACCAATATGAATCCTTTATTATTCAGTTCGGTGATTTGATGTCATTCTGACATCAGTAACTCCATCCGTTCTGCTGATAGCGAACATTCATGCACCCATTCAATCACAAGGAAAGCGACAAGTTCAAGTTCTGTTTGACTAAATAAAGTTTAACAGGGTAATAGTAAAGCTATAAGTTTCCTCATTTCTAATTCTACACTAAGTAACGTCCTAAATTAACAATATAACTCTCGGAATGCATTAACTAAGTTTACACTCATACTATCTACAGTCGTATGTCGTATCCATTATTGGCTCTATAACTTAACATGCCAGACTTAACCGATTTGCAGCAGAGGAAGAAGAAGAAACAAAGGTTTTCAAGTAGAGAAATAAATAGTTCACATCAGAATATACATAATTTACTCGAACCTATTTACATTATACATTCATTCCCAATTTCCATTAGAAGAGACTTTAGGGCAGAATATCGTCAATTTCCTCTAAGCTAAAGTCCACCTCCCTTGCCCCTTTGTAAAAATGTAGCGTCTAGGAAAAATATAATACTAACTCGTACTCGTACGTAACAGGAGGATTTGTAAATAAGTAAATAAATCTTTTCTCTGTCCTTACGTTATAATTTCATGGCTAATGTCATTTTCCGTCTATAAAAATCGTACATTAGAATCTTAGGCTAAACATTTCTCCCGAGCTTATTTCCAAACCCGAACTAGTACAATAACTGTGTTATGGATTCACGTTGGGAGCTTACAGTTATGATTTTGACTCCATGCACGCGTAACACAAACTTGATTACGGCTAAATCCTCATGCTAAAATCTCGGAAACAGGACAAGCCGCATTTAATTCTTTGCAGAGCGAGGTTCACCGTGTGTTTATATTTGGCTAATTCTTTTCCATATCGCAACATTTTTTAACGTGTTTAAACGTTCACTTACGTGCACTTTTATGTGTCAGGTCTTGCGTGTAATGTGTTTGGCACGGAGCTACTGTCTCTCGTAAACACATTACGCAAAACCTGTCACGTAAAAGTGCACGTAACGGAACGTCTAAGCACGTTAAAAAATGTTGCGAAGTGAAAAAGAAGGCGACAAGCCAAATATAAACACACGGTGAACCTCGCTCTGCAAGGAACTAAATTCGGCTTGTCCTGTTCCCGAGTTTTTAGCATGAGGATTTAGCCGTAATCATGTTTCTTTTACGCGTGCATGGAGTCAAAATCACAACTGTACTTGCCACATTTTACTACGTTATGTTTGAATGATAAAAAAGCTAAAGGTTTCACACAGCTGCACTTTCAGCTAGGATTTGAAAATATGCCTCCCCCGGAAGGTACCTAATTCCATCCCCAAGTGTGAAGCACCCAATTTCTTTGTTATTCTAAGACTCAGCTCTCGTGATCTACATCCAGTACTCGAACCATAAATCCTGTCTACAAAACTACTCAAGGACCCCTCACTAGCACCCTCGTTACTCAGAATTGAAAGCAATCATTATTTCACGTGGTTCAAGTTCAAGCTTCAATTGGATTCAACTCCCGAAAAACCTGACTAAGAAACTAGCCTATTAGTCAATATATCTCTTGGCGATATCATGCGACAAGTTTAGCACAGATTTCCGATTGACTGAAGCCCCGCCTATTGTAGTTTAACGCAACTAAGCTATTTAGATCAACACTAACTACCGAACAGAACCCAATTTTAGTATTCCCGAAAGTATTTGTAAAAAAACAACAGCAACAGGTGGAACCCGAGGTTAAGGTTCCTCAAGGTCAGGGTCAACGCTTGCTCAGATCAAAAATCTCAATGAGAAGCGGTTCCACCTCTCTGGGGTTCACTTCGAGGAATACGCGGAGATGATTGGAATTAAGAATGTGGAGTTCTGCAATTTTTCGAATGAGTTGCAAGTAAGTGGATCTGGCTTCACAGCCATTCAGAATTGATTCCAAGTATCGCCGGAGGAGATAGTAGTACGAATCCTGCTCCAGTTTCACCACGTCTTGATGAATCACATTCGGCCGCTCGGCTGTGAACAGAGTTATGGCACAGAGAATGATCATAATGTTCTCGTCGGCTCGCCATTCGGGTTTGAAGGATTTCACGAAACGCTGATGTTCCTCGTATAAGTTCCCACGGGCTTCTTTGAGTACTCCGAGCTTGATGTTGTAGCCAAAGCTATGCGGAATCTAGAGTGGAAAGCATAGAACTTGAGTATATGTATATCTACATGATTGACTGTATTTTAATTTATTTATCTGTCCAATCGTCGCTCTACGAAGTACGAGGGTTGTTTCGATATTTTTTGAAAAGCTGTAAAACAGACAAAAAATATTGATTTGGGTTGAAACTTTCTCCACATATAAAAGTAATAGCTAATTTACATTCGAGCAAAAAAGTGCGTAAAAATATCCAGATAGACCAGACACTTTTTTTTTACTACAATTTTACTTTGTCGAAAAAATTGTTTTAATATTTTCATATGCATTTTTTTTGCTATTTAATTTTTTTTTAATATATATTTTTTTTTGCATTAGAGCAGTCGTAGATAGGCCCACGTCATGACCATGCAATTCTTAGAATATGCTAATGCATGAGTTGAAATCCAGCTATTTCTGTTTTACAGCTTTTTCTTAAATCACAGAAAAAATGTGCCTTAGGGTAGTTTACAAAATAGATTACTTTGTCTGTCGTATTTTGGTAAAATCGCTTGAAACCTTTAGCACAAACATGGTCATCCATATCTGCTCAAGTGTGGAAAAAAATCGACGAAAAATATGCACAGGCGAATTTTGAATGCTTTAAATAAAAAAAAACACGCCATGTGCGACTAGAATTGCATTAAAACTGCCGATATAGATTTTACTACTCAATTTTTTAGCTGCAATTTAAATTAGGCATTACTTTAAATGGGACAAAAGTTTCAGCTTAATTCATTAATTTTTGTCTGTTTCACAACTGTTCAAAAAATTGTCAACAGCCCTCGTAACAGTGACAGTGTACTTACATTCCAAGAGTCCCTGTCCGGGTCATAGGAAACAGCACTGCGAAGTATCATCATTTCCGTACAACTTCCTTTGAGCAGAGCTATTTGATCTTCCTGGCACATATTTTTGAAACCTGAGATTTTCTTGGACATTTTGATAATTCTTCGAATGGCAATGTCTGTCAGATTAATGACGTTGATGAGAGATGGGTCCGCAGTTTCCTATCCAAATGTCAATTGACAAAATTTGATCACATTCAAAAAAATAAAAAGGAATTGGTTTAAATGAACACTAAACTCACGGAAACTTTGATAGGACCTTCCTCATCCACAGGAGCCATGAGTGCCTGACTGGCCATGAGAAGCTCATGCAGTTTGGCTCTCTCAATCCTGTTCAGGTTGTTGGAAACGGGCTCCCGATTGTCACCCAACATGCCAAAGGAATTGAATTCAGCTGTGATGGCAACACTCATGATGGAATCCATCGTGTTAAGCGGAAGAGGAGGTGGAATGTCTTCTTCCACTTCCGGTCTGCTCATCAGAAGTCGCAGTGGCCTCGGCTGTTCATGCATTTGAGACTGTGGAGTGTAGCAGCCACTTGTCGAATGTTCCTCAGGAACTGAGACTGGAGGAGAGTGATCCTGGACTTCATGGTAAAGAGGAGATTTGAGCTCTCGTGTTGAACTGGGACCATTGTGGCTGGATGTTCTGCCTCCAATACTGCTAGTGCTGCAATCTAGAAGGCAAGATTAAGTTCATTAAAGGTATTCTTTGCTTTGAAATTTAGTCAATATAATATCGGAGTGATTGATCAAATCAAAAGTGGAAATTCAATAATATTCCGATATCGAAGGTTCCGCTATTTTTTAAGTCAACAAATCTCATTTTTTTTTATGTAAATCGATTCTTTAGATTTTTCGGAATTTTTTTTTTGATTTCTTCAAAACAAAACAAGAAAATCAAAAGGATCAAGCTTTATTTTGGTGTGATTTAGTATTTTCCCTCGAAAAATAAAAACAAACAAACAAAACAAAAATAAAAAATCATGATTTTCTTGATGTAATTTCCCCCCAAATTTTTGTTAAATGAATTTTTTTAAATCTGATTTCTAAAAATTTAAATCAATGATTTTTGGACCCATCCTGACACATTCTGTAATGAAAATGACGAACGAACCTAGTAAAGCCGCGTCAGGCGGAGATTCACCCACGCCAGGTCGAATGAGAGAAGATAGTAGTGGCATTTGAGTTGGACTCAACTCGGATGAAACTGACACACGCCCCATGCTCGACGTCCCCATAGTTTGACCTTGACCGGATTTGACAGTTTGATTTGATCCAGGATCTAAAAAACAAAACAAGGAAATCCCGAATAATCTCTCGGCTGGCCTGGCAGAAAATGAGTGTCAAATTCAAATTCAAATAAAACTTACAAATCCCAGATTCATCCGATTGCATTGGAGGGGAACTGGTAGGTGGATGATGGTTCATACTCCTGTTCTGATTGCCGTACGTCGTCGGAACTAAACTGGCTTGCGAGTGTTGTGGAACAATTCCGGAATGTTGACGATGGACCGATGACCCAGACTCAGGCTGCCAGACGTGTGGATGTTGTATCAGCCCCTGCCCATGCCCTTGACTCGGGTGACTGTGATGATGAATGAGGACGGGGCTAGGCGTGTCCGAACCCCGACTTGACTTGTGCAGATATTGTTGTTGAATCTGGAGGTAAAGGGTGGAAAAGGTCAAAGAAGCGAATTCGAATTATTTAGAAAATATTTTGCAGTGTGCGTCCGTCCGTCTGTGTTCGCTTATCTCAACACTGGGAAGTTCTACGGGGTCAGTTAAGGTGTCGAAAGCTTCACTCTGATTCAGTTCAGAAAATAAAGTATAGTTGACCCCGTGACCCCTAACCCTAAGTGACCCAAAACCAAAAAATCGGTCAAAATTTGACTTTTTCTCTGAATCAAAATGGTTGGGGATAAAAACTTATATTCAATTCAAAAGTAGATTTTGGAGTTTGTTTGACCCCGTGACCTCTGTGTGACCCAAAAACCAAAAATTGAACAAAATTTGAACTTTTGCGCCAATCGCAATTCGCTCCAAAGCTTTAATTCGAAAGGAATTAAAGCTTTTGTTCAATCCTAATGTTAATTATGGAATTTGCTTGACCCCTGACCTATAAGTGACCCGAGAACGTCCTCCGTCCGTAGGACGGGTTTCTTCTAGTTTATATAATATTAAGCATATTTTCTGTCAAAAGATGAAGCTATTTGAGAACAGTTGTTTACCGGCATGTCAATCCTCGCCTGCTCAATTTGTGACACGTTCAGAGAAGAGAGAAGTGCAGGCGGTGTTTGATAGGCTAAACTCACATCTGACCCATTAGAGCATGACGAGGAGGAAGGGGAAGGGGAAGCTGCAAAGGATGGGAACACAACTTTATTTCCATTCGATCCTGAAGAACTTGACTGAAACCCGGGCTCTTCACTAAAATCCGGACGTCCTGTCATATTATGTGGAACCATGGCCTGCTTCCCACTGTTATTTGGTAGTGTAGGATCTGGCGGAGAATTTTGGGCCAGGTGTAGTGGACTGGGCGTTGCTGAACGACTCACAGGTGAGTTCTGATCAATCAGACAAGCTACTTTACTAAGCGGAGGTTCGAGACCGAAAGGAACGTCCGAACTTTGACGTTTGAGACGATTCTGCTCTATTTTCTGCTTCTTCATTTTCTTCTCCTCGTCAGTCATGATCCACTCCTTCTTCATCCCGATCTCAACACATTTCTTCAAACGACACTTTTGACAGAAACGACGGGTTATTGGGTCAACTTTACAATTGTCACTGAATGGGCAGAGGAAAGCCTAAAAATTGGATATCAACAATCAATTTTCCAAAAATAGCTTGAGGACGCATACGAACCGTAAAATCAAGTCTTTACCTTGGATTTGAGAGCATTCCTCCTGAAGAAGGCCTTACATGATTCACACGTAATTGCGTTGAAATTATTTCCTAGAGCCTTGTCCCCACAAACGCCACACACCTTCGGATCCACCTTGTTGCCCGGTTTATTTGCCCTGTGAATTTGTTAGTAAAAAGCGAAAGTTCGTCAATTTTGAAAAGCGCAAGCGTCATTCCTTTCACCTTCAATAACCTTCACTAAAATAGCTGGAAAAAATCATTGGCCAAAATCACCTAAAATTTGTATTCGAAATCCCAAAATCAAAGCCAAGTCAGTCTTAGCCATCGAAATCGAATCATCGAATCAAAATCAACGATGTATTTGGATTTAAAATCATGAATTTGAAATCAAATCGTGATTTAAATTCGCAGATTCAGCTGAAAATCGTGATTTTTCAGGTCCAAATCACATTTAAAAAAAAAAAAAAATTACAAATCATCTCAGGTCTCAGATCATTTCTTTAAAATCAAAATCCGAAATTCAAAATACTTTAGATGACCAAAATCATGATTCTAAAATATTTTATTTTCAAAAGCAAATGATTTTGCCCAGCGCTGTAGATTAAAACTAGAACGACCAGAGTCACATGTCACATACCCGTCATTCTCATCATTATTTGGGCTATTTGAGCGACTGGCATGTATAAAGTCGACGTCCACATCCACATCTTCATCTCTGTACCTGACGAATGCAGGAGCTGGAGCCTGAACTCCTTTGTTTCTCATATGCTCCTCGATTTCCATTGAGAAAAGTGGGATTGGTTTAACGACAGTATGTCTCGGATGTTCAACAGGAGTATCCTCTTGTCTACTACGATTCCATGGCAAACTACAGAGCCCAAACAATCAATTAATTAAGGAAATAACGCCCATATAAAGACCCTTCATTTAGACTGGTAGAATACACAATTATGAGCTTCCTCTTGTTAAACAGTTTAAGGTGAGCGTGGGAAAATGGAGAAAAAATTCCAATAAGCACTGGAAAACAAATCTTGTACTATTAAGCGTTCTCCTATGCAAATTCAGTTTATGGCCCAGTATTACAGATAATGCAAAAATGACGACATTCTGATTAACGTACTTGCTTGGAATCGGGCCCTTGAACATTCGTCGTGATGGTGAGGTACATGACAGTTCCTGAAGAGTTGGAACAGCTGAATATGTTGGTTGTGGAGGAGCGTACGTATTTCCAGCTGAATAGTAGTTTGACCAAAGTCCAAAATTATTTGGCTGCCGAAGTTGTGATTCCAAATCCGCCTGTAAAAAATGAGTATACTTTAATTTTATTGCAACTGGAAAGCTATTGTTCATAATTTTTAGCCTGACCTGTGCAATTTACAATTAAAACGGAAACGAAGTCTTACAAGTTGCGCCTAAGGCACTCCTACTTGCTAATTGATATTAGGCTATTTTCCTAGAAATACGTGAGGCGAGATTGTTGGCTAGGGCAAGGCTAGAGCCTATTAGACTCAACTCCAAACCCCAACTGAAGCCGTGACGAATACACCAAGAAAAAGTGAAATGATTGTACGAGGGTCATTTCAGTAGTTTTGATTATTTTAAAATATGTTGTAATGACAGCGAGAGTGACTTACTGGATGAATCGAGCTTTCAACGGATTAGCCAATCTATACACTTGGTGGCAAAAATTAAGAAATACCAGCCATGTGCATATCACACTAGAATTCCGTTTCATCATCGTACTTAATTTAAAAAAATCAAATCCTGAATGCTTAATGAAGGTATTGAGTATAGCCATTCACATACGGGATCGGGATATTTTTAGATGGCACTACAGCGATTTTAAAATGTTTACATTTTTGGATTTTAAAGTACAGAAATCGAGCTACTTACTCAAATTTGGATATTTTTTATAGGAAGCAAACATAGTATTATCTATTCGGCAGTGCATCATTCAATACTATTTTTTTAGATGAAAAGTCATAATTCTTAACATCAAAAATGTGGCATGCACTAAAACCATTATAAAATCTTTCCAACGCATATTTTATGGCAATCTTTCCAAAGAAGTAAGTCGGTGATACCTTAGCACGCGTTCCAAATTTAAATTTAAGTTAAATTCAGTCAATATAACTTCGATATCGACACGAAAATATGAAATGGCCCTCGTATTCATACATAGATGAGTCTTTGGACCTCCGACCTCGGAATTACCATCTATGCCCGTAATATATCAAATATGAAAATGCATATATCCCATACTGTGGAATGACGTTTAGAATGCATGTATGTATTAGAAATACGTTTAACGGTTCAACTTAAATGTTACTAAATATATTACGATTGAATGCTGGACATGTTGAGCAGGCGTGCGATAGGAATACACGGATGCTTAGTGGGACGTTAATCAAATGACTCAGCCAAGCTACTCTTCTTAATTCAGCATCTAATGTCACTTGCTTATATGAAACTCATTGAGCTATCCAAGTATTCCAAGAAAAATACAGTTAGTTACTTAATGTAATTATTTATCTATTTCATTCAGCTCAAGGTCCTCATGCAGACACGTACTCTACTGCACCAGAGATGAATCTGATATGCACAGTGGAACGCGCTGAATCTGCCGAATTCCCGAGATCTCCACCTAATTTCCAACATCTCTCGTCGCCACTTCAGATCTCAGATCTTGGAGAAACCAGCGTCATTTGTAATGAAATTATTTTTGTGCATAGATCCTAGTAATTCCCCTTTCATTGCTGGCGACTGTGTTTTGATGTTGGATGAATGAAATAGGGGAATAATTAGTAATTAGGGAAATATTTTCGGCGTTGCCTCATATATGAAATAAATCTTTAAATCAAGCTTGACTGGGATATTCGGTATGCATGCACTAGTATGACTTATATAGAAATCTGGAACGCGAATCTCTTCTCCGACGTTTAGTATTCAATCCAAGGTCATGTCTTATTTTAAAAGCTTATTTTGTTATTTGCACATTTGGAACTTGAAATTGAATCGATGCGACATTGCATAGAATATTTAGTCGACTTGCTGCCCCTGCAAAATCGGTAGTTTTCTGAAAGCATTCTTTGTGTTTTCATATATTCACGATTCATTCGCACAACAAATCTGGTTCCATGCGTTCCGCTTCTGCCAAAATATCGAGCCCTTGAATTTTATAGTAATACGAATTACCTATACAAAATTCAACAATAATTTGAGTGAAGTCGTTAAAATGTTTAGCTCTTTGACTTTTTAAAAATCTAAGCTGACGTATTTTTAACCGATTGCTCGCAGTGAAAGCCCCCAAAATTGTCATATGCTCTCGTAAGCAGGTATTCCCATAGCCAACTAGTATGTATTCCCTAATTGCAAGGTCGGGCCTAGCAAATTCTAGTATGACGTAGTTTTCTGAGGCCGTGTTGTTGCGATCACCGCTTCGGGGAACTGTAAACTGGTTCACCGTTCTGCCGTAGCTACGTCGGTTCACTTTGGCTTTGGCATTCAACCTGTTTCTGGTTCGTGCACGGATGCATCAAGTTTTCAACTATTGAAACCTAAGTATCAATCAATTATATCTCGAATTCGAATTAAAATGTGAAAAAGCGACATTATTGAGAAGTGTCTGTTTCGCAAACGTTATCTTCCCCTGTGCAGACTTATGTTAATTGCCCCTAGCCCATGCCCACCTTAATATGTTCAAGTTCAATGTTCACAGCAATTGCATTGTTTAGCAGTTAGCGTATTTCTTTAAACATCTTTGAAAATAAAATGACCTATCTGAATTCCTACACAACTTTGCTAATATTTAACGTACTGTCCCCCAGTAAATATAAATTACGATGATTTAGCTCAGATGACCTTCATTACTCCCGTTTCCGGTCACAAGACAAAACACCTACAATAAAACACTGCATTTACACACAACACGTGGTATTCACTTTCGTATATGGGCGTATACCGCAGTCAATTAATACGTATTTACATCTCCCAAAATCTGCAATTTTGCGCTCTTACTTAAGCCAAACGAAGCGGATCGATCGAGCCGTCATACTTTTACTTTAGTCGTTCAAGTCAGTAGAATTGATAGGTGACATGATGACATAGTGCCGAATTTTGACATTAGCATTTTGCTATAATTGCTCTAAATAAATTTATTTAAGAAATACTTGATTCATACCAAATTGAAGCAAAGTTTGTAAAGTTGACTAGTTGATTCTCAAGTTCGAATGCCCATTGACCTCACGCCCGAACTTGTGGTCAAAGTGACCACCTTATAATATATACTTACACAAAAACTATTTACAATTCTACACCAAAACCAAACTCGAGTTTTCCCCGTCCGTCGTCAGTCTCTTGGACATGTAAATAAATAATCTGGTTCTTCTACGCTTTGCTCCTGCTTCACATGTCTTTTCGAGTCTTGTGCTATGAATGTAAAGGCTAGACTTCTGCCTTTCATAACATTACTGACCTGCGAGTCGACTGGGTTCTCCAGGCGAACCAAACTTGCAATGTAGTTCCTCATCTTTAGAGAACCGAATTGACGTTGAATAAACCGACAGGTTTCATTCCAATATTTACACATTATTGAGCTGATTATTAATACTTCTTTACGCATTCAAACTCAAATAAATTAAGCGGCTGTGAATGGTCAGGGATCTGGCATGTGTGAAACCAATTAAAAACTTGACGTCAATCAATCAAGGACTATTCAATGCATAGAGATGTACCTACCTACTAGTGCAGAGTGCAATACATTCGGGGACAAATATTTGGAGCCGCAAAGAATGCATTTTGGAGCGGCTAAAATACCATTTGGTGCGGCTAAAAATGCA
>JAQFXZ010001751.1:0-11134 GCA_034694025.1 Ceratophysella scotica | reverse complement strand
TTTTTCGTCCGTACTGCTTTCCGAAATCTCGTGAAATCTTAACCAAAAACACGGCGGTTCGTATCTACACAATTGTGGAATTTTTTGTCAAAAGATATGGAGAGGCAAACATTTTGAATTTTTGAATCTTCTATGAAGAAAAACGACATATTAAATTAAATTTTTAATAAAACATGTGCATGTGTAAATGGTAATTTTCTGGCCATTCTTTTGCAGAAATGTGACATGGTCATTACTCTACCTGTGGCGATATTTTATAGCTTTTCCAAAATCGCTCTTAATGAAACGACCCGTATAAGTACTAAAATTCAATTTTTTTATATTATTATTGCATATTGTATATAGATTAAATTCAAGATTGAACTATATATTGTGCAAAAATAATCTATTGTATTGTAATCTACATATATTTATTGCGTCTGTACTGTAACGTACTGTAACCTTAACGTAACGGTGGTGTTCGCATTCGGTTCGGATTCGGATTCGGCTCGCTCACACGCAGCCATATTAACTCATGCATATGCATAGTAGTGCGTAGTGCTATTCATATGGCATGGGAAAATCATAAGTATTCTTTTTGAATACTGATGGAGGGTATGGGCTGTAAGCAAAAGAGATTACGAGCCAAACCAGCGGTAAGCAAAAGAGATGAGGAGCCAAACAAGGCCAATCTCTTGCCTACTTGTCTGCTATCCTATTGCCGCGGGAAGTTCCAAGACGACCGCTGCAAAAGGATAGCTCTGCCATCAAATTGGAAACATGAGAAAAGAAAAAGATTGAAGATGACGTAATACAATCCATGTCAATTTCAATGGACAACACTTCTTGGTACGACCAGTAGTAGTAGTGAAGTCATAGAGCCTCACTTCACTAGATCACGTACCGAGAACTATTGTGTTTTCGAGAAACCTCAACAACGCGGCCACGTTTTCCAGTGTCTCGTCAAATGAATTTTCATCATCTACAGGATTATCTCAAAAAACCGTCCTGGTGAAGCCAGGTTATATTCGCTTTCTACCAACCCCTGCAGTTGGGCATACAGTAGTTTAACTTGAGTTTGAGTACATACTCACTCACCAATGAAAACCTGGACGTAGGCCGAAGCTTTGTCGGGATCCAGTCCGGAACCAGGCCCAATTCCACGCCAGTGCGCAGGGCTTGGCATGTGAGACTGAAAAGTGGCTAAACTCAAGGTTCGACAAACTGGACCAACAGTCTGTAGCAGCTCATCCGGCATTGACTGCAAGTGAATGAATATAAATCTTGGTAAACAAAGTAAAAGGCAACTTTCTTCGGTAGTTTTTGTCAATTTCAACTTTCAACCTGAAGCTTCTGTAATGCATCTCGAAGGTCATCCGCACACATTTGACGCTGCTTGGCGCCCAGACGAATGGAAGTGTTCTCGCTGGAGAGCAGGATTTCTCGAGTGATTAGGATCGACTGGGAACAAAATAAAAATGTGGTTTTATTAGCAGACCGGCCACCGGCCAGACACGAAAATTCTGATTATCGCCATCGACGTTAAATAGGTTGCAAAAAGCGGGCCGAATTCGAAGTCCTCTCACATCGAATATAATTTAAGCTTAGGTTCATCGCACTCAGCTCTTTAGTTTACCGCTACAATTTTCTACAGCACGAAATTCTCACGCCCAGACTCTATGCCGCTGGCTGGAAATTAATTGAATTAACAGAAGAGGTTCTACCTCTCGTGACTTGAGTAGCTGAACGAGATGGGCGGAATCTCGCTGAGAAGCTGCTAGAAACTGGGGAATTGCCCAAGCATTCAACCAAGTTTTTGATCTCTTGAGAACCCAAGCCCTGAAGTAGGACAAGGTAGCATCGAGCCGGAAGAGCGTCTGGGCTTCATCCGACAGAGGTTCTTCTTCATTTTCCGTTCCCAACTTGAGGACACTTGGTAGCAATTCCTGAGCGGTTGACGGGGTGAGTAAAGGTTGAGACGCGGAAGGGTGTCTGGGTGGGAGAGGACTTGGTAGCACCGACACAGTCCGATCCGGTCCATCCACCAGCATTATACACGTGATCAGAATGTCTCCAAACTTCTCACCAATCTTGGTCGCCCATTCATCCGGATCTGGGTTCCTCACCAAACTCAGATGTTCTGGCCTCTTGACCTTGGTCGAAATTTCGAAAGCACTTCTCATCTTCTCGTCCCAGCACACGAGCAATGTAAAGGAATGAAGTGCACTGCTCACGGACTCAAAGGCTGAGAGCAATGCTGAAATACTGCTGCTGGTTTCTGAAAAAACAAAAAAAAATAGTCTACGTCAAGTTTTAACTGATGACGATGACGGTGAAATGCATTCTATTTGGGCATGATAGAGGGAGAGCTGGAGCATGGTTGCCCCTCATGGTAACACTGTTACAATCTTTTGAGTGATAGGTACTCAAGATTATTTCGAATTCGGAGAGGGGTAGGCCGTAGGCCAGATTATGCTAGGTGATGCCGAAACGCCAATGACTGGCTGTGAGGGGTTGACATGAGGGGCAACCAGCTGCCACCTTTGCCTCAGCCTCTATTTGTATATTTACACAAAGATCTCCACGTGCAGTTTGTCAACTTTTGACATGCATCAGTTATTATTTGTGAGACAGTAGACAGTTAACGTCTGTATTTTTATGATTACAGCGAAAGGAATCAAATCAAACACGAAACTCGAGTTAACTCCGGTCACCGGTATTCTGTAGACAAGACACACTGTCCATAACAACAGCGAGCAGTACAGCTGACAGTCAGCAGTTAGTTGACATTGACAGTCACGGTTTCGTCGTCCAGGAAAAAATATCGGAAAGAAGAAGAACATAGAAGATTAGCAAAAAATTCAAAACAAGGCACGACTGGGCTTGGGCTGACTCTTCACTTTCTTCATCTCAGACTTAGTTAGATCACATCTCAACGTTAGCGTTCAATGGCAAAGAACATGAAACAAATGTAACAAGTACGATAGCCATTACTGGGCCGAGCAACGCAACAATTCAAGAACACTGGAACTTTTGTTGTAAATGAATATCTTGGAATACCGAAATCTGCTTCCAAACACAGAGATCCCCCGGTAGCTCAGTGGTAGAGTGGTGGGTTGAGTGTTACCAGTAGTGGTAAGTGGTAACCCGGAGTCTAACCGCCCGAAGCCCACATGTCACGGGTTCGAATCCCGTCCGGGGTAAATTTTTTTGGTTACTTTTGCTTGACACTTTATAATATATGCATATATTAGGTGTTCAGTTATACAACTAAACAGCAGGTTCGGAAACTCTTGAAATATTTACTGCTTATTCAATCCAACATACACTAGAAGTTTTGCAAATATCCGTAATTTCACAAATTCTATTAATTCCAGAAAGGCTGAAATGTATACAAATAAATCTTATCCGTCCTCAAATGCATAGTGCACATCAGATCGACTAACTTTTCAATATTATTCAAGGACTCGACATACATAATAAATATGCATTTATTTATAAAAAAAACACACACTAAATCCGCCTAATATTTGTAGCTGAAACCGAGACAATTTGTGCTCTTGATCTTGACACTTGAAACTGCAATTAAAATTAAATTTATTAAAAATTCGAATGCTTTCAATTCCATACAAAATTTTCAAATTTCAGTTAAATTTTTAAAAAAATACCACAATCACATATTCCTCTTAATTTAGTTTCATCGTGAATTCTTATTGCATTTATCATACACTCAATGTCAAGATGAGGCTTCTGATTGTTTTCAAAGGAGAACGCATTGGGTGAATGCCCGGTGGTACCCCGTGCGATTTGGCTGGAAATTACACGTGTTCCTAAAACCGTTCTGAACAACTTTTCTATAGGATTGAAGAAGATTCTATGAATAGTTTGACCGTTGGCAAACCGCCATTTAACATACGCAGAAACTTAGCATCCGTGCGATTTGGCTGAAAATTGGTAGGATTGTCACTACATAAATAAACCTAAATTTCTTCAGTTTTACGCAGGGCGCAGGACGGAATTGAGGTAAAACACTTGGAACTTGGAACTAGATGTAATATGTAATGGATGACAAAACCGGCGAATGAAGATCTTCTGTCCCTGTCACTCACTTTCACATGACACATGACTTATCTCTGAACCTCTTTCTGGCCAACGTTAGCTACTAAAGGGCTTCAACTGAAGGTGCGATATTGCACAAGGCTCAGCTCTGGGACCCGGAAACCCCGCATCAAAAATAAGAAACACTTAGTGTCAAATATTGTACAAGTTAAAGGTTGACATTGGGACTTGGGACTTCTATTGTTCAAGACATGGTCCCAAAACCACTCAATTTTTCAGCATACAGTTAACTAATGTAATTTGAAATTCAACTTATCCCAAACTATGAATTTCAGCTACTCAAAGCCTATTAATCCTAATAACATTTTATGGCCTTTGTGAACAGAAGTGTATTCTCCGACAATTGATGGCAAAAAAAACTACTTCTGAATGTCCGAAGATTATGGAAATCAAGTTCAAGTTAAATACAGAATCACATCAAGTACTAGTACTATGGCTGCACAAAATGTTCCTCCATGATCTGGAAAGCGATTTTTAAGGAGTTAGATGGTTCAATATCTGCTTTTAAAGTTACACGTGTTCTTTGAGCATAGGAATAATTTTGCCGAATTAAGGTCAAATTTGGTCGCCTGACGAAAAATCATCTAGGTTTCCGTTTTTGGCCGTTTTCGCATATTTTGATGGCAAACCAGCATCCGGTATCATATATCAGCCAAATCCAAATAGTATACATTTCCTTCTCTTGATTTAAAATAAAGTCTCAGGTCAGGCACCAAAGCAATGGCGAGGCGCGCCAATTAGAGTTTTTTCGGGAATCCAAAACGGCGGAGTAGTCATTCGTTAATTTTAAGCATCTATTTTTGACTCCGACCTTGAACCTGGCTTTACGTGCTAACGGATTCTATTCAAGTTCTTTTCGATGTACTATGCCGAAGATAGCTTATCTCAATAAATTGTTTAGTCAGTACTATTGCATCAGCTTAGAAGGTTAAAAGTTTCCCGCTGGTGATTCCGCGCATATTGGGTGAAAAATTGTTTAAATTCAAGGGCAAATTCGGAGGTGCGAAGCGAATAAGTTCGCCCAATATTCACCTGGTATTTGTCTTCAAAAATTCGTACTCGAGCGAATGCGATCGTCGATTATTAAATTATATTATCCAGCTTGGAGAGTAATACGCGAATATTCACAAAATTGGCGTTTACTTGGCAAATTTTCTGCGAATCAACAAATATTCTTTCCTACTATTGCTACCCGCCCTTTAGGCGAATGGTACAAGGGCGAATATTTGCAATTATGCGAATAATCCAGTTTCAACAGGCGAATATTCGCTCTGCAGGGGGGCGAGTATTTACGATAGTAGGTGAATACCGAAGAAAAATGTTCGCGGTACATGAAGCATTACTGACAAACGAAGCTCAATAAGTCAATTAAACTGACACCTACCAGTGACACGTCTACCGAGAGCCAAGGAATTCCGAAGAACCATCAAAGTGTCGACCGGATGAAGAACGAGTGGATTGGCTCCGTCCAAACCCCACAGAATCAAATCCTGTGAGATTTCGCCCACAAGGGTCCAGAGCGTCTGTCGGAAGTAATTGTACATTTTGGCCCGTACACTTCTACTAACACGCTGTTCCCCATTCTCCAGCTTTTTCACTGCTCCACGTCCAAGTAAGGACGGTGTCTGAGAAACTCCCATAGCAAATGGACTCACTCTCGAGTCTTCCTCTTTGAAACAACCCTCGAATTTGTCCAAACTCAAAGCCGTCACATCCGAATTGTGTTCCAGAGTCCGGGAACCACTTTTCAGAAAATTCCTTTGAACCACTTCAACGAAAGTCATTGAAGCGGCAAGGACTCGAGTCTGAGCAAATATTCCAAGTAATTTGGTAGCCGAGAGCGGTTTGAGGCCAAGTCGAAGTGACGGACTGTCGTTCCGACTCACGCCTTCCACTTGGGTTAGAATTCGAACTTTGGTTTCTTCGGAAATGGGTTTGGAAATGGAAGGGTCGGGGGAAGGTGGAGCGGGCTCAGGTGTTTTGACCTTGGGCTCAGATCCAGATGGCTTGGTCTGAATTTGTTCAGAGCTACTTGGTGCGGCAGCGGCTTGAGTGCTTGAGTTGCTGGGAGTATTCGGATTATAGAGAACGGACTCGAGGCAGGCATTGTATACTTCAGTCAGTTGGAAGACGCTGAGAAGATGCGGGGCAATGGTCGTGTCACCTGGGCCTGAAGTCCGGAATGGGCCAGAGGAAAGCACTTCAAAGCTTGTCACAATTAGGCCGTTAACGGTGTACAGGATTGAGAGCTGGTCGTGCATAACGTGCTTTCGGGCATGGAGAACCTGCACAATTAAGAGAATTCTGAAATAAAGTCATTACAAACATTCACAATGACGATGCAACCGTGCTATAGGTTTATGAACATATGCGACTAAGGCAGATGGGAAAAAGTCTTGCCAGCTGGTCTGGTGATATTTCTGGATCAGCTAATTGATAAGCGTTAGTCTAAATCGTTGCTCGATATGAACTAAATTGAAGGTTGCTTCAGCAAGTTGTCTGCGCGTGTGTAAATTTTTGGTTTGAATTCACAAATCTTAAGGATTTGGGAAACTAGCAATCGGCCAATAGTGACAAAGGTCAATGACATATTTTCAACTGATCTGCTGCACTAGCAATGACTACGCAACGTGGCAAGCCAGTTCGAATTTGATTCGGGCAACGATTTGAATTAACGCTTGCCAATTAGCTGACTTCCAGAAATTTCATGCATAAGGTCAGTGACCATGGTTCAATCGATTTGTGTTTGTAAGCCTTGTCATCTCGAAAACCCGGTTTGGATTTTTTGCGCTTCACTATTTGATATTTTTTTACGATTTAGCCGCCTGCTCACCAGCTGGCTTCCAGAAATGACGCCAAACAAGTAAACAAGACTTTCTTTAATTTTTTTCAGAAATATGTGGCTAGAACTCGATGAAGTTACAGTAAAATCGGAGGTAGAATAATATACAACTTACCTTGGCATACAAGACAAGTTTACACTGCGACTGGAAGACGGAGAGGAGATTATACTGTTTCTCCATATCGGCTACGCTTTCCACGATCGCCTTGAGGCCTTGAATGAATTGCTGAAGATTTGGCCAAGCATCTGATTCCTCTCGGAGCAAAACGGCAGCGGACCCTGAACCTTCGCCCGCAAGCTCGACTGGTGTCATGTCCTTCTTCGGCAGAACTGAGCTGGTGGAAGGTCGAGGGCCGAGTGACTTCTTTCGGCGTCCTTCCTGACTCGCTCGCTGATTGAGTCGTATTCGTCGTCGAAAGACGTTGAGAAGGCCAGTGAGTCTGTCCAGGAAGTCAACAGCATCTTCATGAACGTTCCAGAGTTGACGAAGCAGCTGGATGTACTCTGTGTTCACGCCCGACTCGAAGATAGGGGACAGGGTTCCGGATTGGGCTGTTGGGGTCAACGAATTCCCTTTGGATCCTGGAGGAAATTGAATGGAATATTCTGGGCGTCACTATGGAAACGCTCGTATGCGCGAAAGATAGGTTTCAATATGAACTAAAAATTTAAAGATGCATCATATGCTATGAAAGCTGGTTTGAAGTACAAATATGTATTGAATTTAGGAGAAAACACATATATACGTTTGAATCATTTTAGTAATGTTTACCAAACAACGCATAAATTAGCCTTGCGTTAAACAAATATTTCAAGGAATGGAGCAATTCAGGAAGCAAACTAAATCTCAGATTTGCTAATAAAGCTCAGAAATTCAGAAAAATACTGAAACACAACTTCATAAATGCGCAAATACTCATAAACACTTTTTCTCGCCCACCCTACAAATTCAACAAAGCCTTTACCTCTGGGAATGGGTGTCAGAACCCGACTCCCGTTCCCCTCTCCGACAATGCGATGATTCTCAATTGGTCCAGCACTGACGCCCTGCGAGTCCACGTCTCGTCGATGCGGTTTCACTTTGGCAACTTTCTTCGGCTTCCTAGAACTTAGCTCAGATTCAGCATCAGGCCGGGTGGTTGCTAGGGAAACGTCTGCACCTTCTCTGTCGGATTTGGCTTGAGGGTCAGAGATTGCAGGTGTCGCTTTGGCTGTTGAAAGGACTGCATGGTCGTTGCTCGTATTCGGTGTGATGCCTGAAGATGCGGATTCAATTGAACTCTGACATGCTTCTTCACTCATGTCCCAGAGTCCCGAATACCATTAGTCGGTCAATTCTAGCATTTTCAAATGCAGAGTGGGATAGGTTCCTGGTGTCAATGAATCTATAAAGATTTAAAGTATTTTAATTTATGAATTGTTACAAAATCACCTCGATATAGCCAATTTTAAGATGTTTCATAATAAAGAAAGTAAATGATTATAGTTCCCAGGTATTATGTTGCTTTGTAACACTACAGTATGCTGTAGTTTTGTTGGAATTTTGTGAGGTGGAAGGAAAATTACCCGCTTTATATATTTTTTGAAGGTCAATTAATCTGTTTTCAATTTGAAATTCTATTCAACAAATTTCGCAGCTTTCGTCCTCTTTCACACGTGGTATACAATTTGTGCAAACACTTAAATTGAAAAATTTTCTGGAGCAACAAAATTCCCGGAAATCAAGAAGGAAATGTAACTGTGCATTTACTATTACTGCTAAGTAAAATCTGTACTGCAACTCGCTTGGCTAATTCGATTTTCTGATTTTGGCAGAAAATACAGTAGATTTTGTTTAAATATTCAAACCATAGAGGTATACACTTTTCGTGGCCTAGGATAAGTTAGGTTAGTTATATCCTTAGCCGAGAAAAGTTAACTCTATGATTCAAACTGAATTCCAGCTTTTCAATAAACAAATAAAATGTATCAATATTGTGACTAGCGGAGATTTATGTATTAGCCTTCGTCGCCTGGTTACCTGAGTCAATTGAAACAAATGTAGGGCTTCTGAATCTGGATGGGCCGTGCCTATCAGTGAGGAAAGACAATCCGTTCCTCGTGGAACCACCGGGACGAAGTGACGCTAATGCTCGAACCTATCCACTTTTCCACCTGGTCTCCTCTGAGTCGAGAGTGAAAGTCGACTTTCCCTTTCTTAGTACATCGTATTAGTTTCCGTGCTACAAGGCCCTAGCTTCCTCCTGATCGAAGTCATGTTCATTATCGAGACTTTTGTCTGCTTTGGCGAAATTCATTTGGGCTAATCCCGTCTTTCCTAAACCACCTATGTATAGCATTTCATGGTGCGGTGAAAGTATTTGCAACTCTAGCTAGGATTTTGATTTCATGATGCGCGAATCGGCGTTCTATAGGTTAACATTTGACGTTTGTTAATAACGAAACGAATTAAATGTAAATAAAATGCATGCTATTAAGTCATGGCACACCACACCACAGTAAACTGAAACCGAATTGCACTAAAGAGGGCAGCATTTAATCTTTCGTAGAAATCGGCTTCGCTTTCTTGAGAAAAAATCGGTGTTGCTTAGCTGATAGACGATATATCTCACCTGAGTTCGGATTTGGCGTTCCAAGTATTTGGGAAATAATAATAAATGCCTTATCCACACACAAAGTTGTACGAAGGTGTTCTTTGACTAGGCGTGTGAAGGAAAGCTGGTTCTATTTCTCAAATATGTCAGAGTTTGGATGTATTAGATTTAGACGGGATGGTACGGTCGTCTCGTCATCCCCGTTCATGGACTACCTGGTATCGAGCAAACTGCATGTCGTCCAATTACTGTATGACTGCACAGGCGGGTCATAGTCCTTTCCTTCCGCAGTCGTGTCAATACAAAATAATTCAATTACAGGTGGGGAAGGCAAAAAAAAAAACAGATTTGCCTGTGTGGTTCACGCGATTGCACAAACTCCGGGCAACTTTTTCAAACACTGCAAAAATTTGCATTTTATTGCTAAATTGTAAATTATGCAAATCTATAATTCTATGACTAGATTTCAGATATTTTTTTGGTTTAGGTAAATCAAGCCCCATACTGTGCTACCTCCAGCGTTGCATTCCAGCACTGGAGCCTAATTGTCGCCAGACTGCCATTGCTGTCCCCATGCCGTGTAATTTACTTCAAGTTATATGCTAATTTAGGTGAGTTTGGGTTAGGTCCGGTTAAGTTTGAGCTTAAAATAAATCGAAACTATTAACTTCTGCGACACTCAGAAAAGCGTAACCTAACTAATGTGGAAATGGAAAGAAAGTACGGAGGCAGAGCTGGAGGCAGCATTTAGGCTAGAATATTCTGAAACTTCCTCGATGCTTTTAAGTGTACTGAATCACCAATATTTTACACAGATGCATGGACAACCACGGCTATTGAAAACCAATTCTTTACGGTTTCTATCGTAATTCGATGATATACACCTGCCCTGTCACTCAGTCGATTCTGTTGAACGTAGAATTTTTGGGCATCGGCTGATGGAAGAAATAATACAGTGGTCTTTAAATATGCATAAAATGGTGTAATGAAAATGACACAAATGTGAGTTTCTTAAGGACCACGTACCCAGCCTCGCCTCACCCTCTGATTTCTAGAGTATATTTTTTCAGATATTAAATGAGATGTAAGTCAACAGACCAAAACCATCATGCGATGAATAGTGTTAATCCCTAAATGTGTATCAATTTTTAAGGTAGTGGTTTTATTAGTTAAGGAATAAACTTGTTTTTAGTTAATAAAAAACCAAAATGGTTTTCACTAACTAAATTCACTTTTATTCGTTAACGTGTAATTGCAATAAAACAAAAATTGACACATCTTGACTATCACTTTCCATCGCATGGTGGTTTTGGCTTTTTCATTTTCATCTAATTTACTTGCTGAAAAAAATAAAATCTATAAATCAGAGACTGAGGCGTGGAAGAACTTAAAATCTGGAGTTATCCATGCTGAAGAGTTCCACATGAATCAAGTCAAGCCAAATAAAATTGTAGGCGTCACTAAAAATTTTATAGAGGGAGACGTCCTGGCCTGGTGTACGAGCCTCAATCTCGTGCTCCAGACAGGTTTGGATCTAATAGGTACGATCCCTCCCGACAGTAATTTGAATAATTTAAAAAGTAATGTAGATATGCTAATC
>JAQFXZ010001750.1:0-11134 GCA_034694025.1 Ceratophysella scotica | reverse complement strand
CAGATTTGGTTTTAAACTTTTTTTATGTCTATATTTTCTCGAAAATATCTAGTATGAACTTCATTTTCGGTAGGCCCTGTACATTCGCACCGTTTTGCCTAACGCCGGGCCTGCCTAGTTATTGGCAAAATGGAAGAAAAAAGGCTGAGGTAACGCTTGGGATTGGAGGCAACGAGGTTGCCTGTTGCTTATAAGTTGTTTATTTCTTTGTTTAGTACATCATTCGTCCTTTGAAGAAGATGAGTCCTCCGATCAGAATCGGTCGATACATTGACCAGACAGGACGTGCAAGTGCTCTGCTCTAGTCCTCAAAAGTCTACCGTCACCCTCAGGCTACCGGTTATCCGTAATTTACGCAAATTTAGCACAATGATTGATCCAAGCGATTCCGCACGTAATGATTTTCGTCGAGCTAAAGATTGTCAGTTGGATTAGTGTACAAGCAAGGAGTTTAAATAGTCGCGGGATTGGATTTTGCTTCTGCTTTGCTCGCATGTATTAAGCTTCCTTTTCGTTGTAAAAGCTCTTTCAGGTCGAAATGGGTCAATGCTGTGGCAAGAAGGCTGCTGCAGAAGGCGAGGGCGAGGCTATGTCTACGGGTAAGTATTGTTGCATGGACATTTCTTTTCCCATTGTAAGTGCTTAAAATATTTGTCAGAATTACATCTCTTTTGATGTTTAATCCTCCTTTTTGCAGACGTTAATGCACCCGTAGCGGATAACGGTACAGAGTACAGATGGATCTTTGGTCTAATAGGAACAAGTGTAACCGATTCTTCGTTCCAGATGGACGGGTGCTTGTTGCTACGTAAATAATCAAACCGAAGAATGAGTCTTTAAATCTTTTTACCGATACTCAGTTAAATTACTCCAAATGTCATGTACTGTCATTACCAATGGTGACGAATTTAATCCGTACATTACAATAATAGCGCTACGTACTTTGATGTTTTCTTATTCAACTAACTACATTTAATGTACATAGTAGGCTAGTATAAAGCTAGAGGAACACATTGGCATAAATAGTCACATTTGGCAATTAGTGATAAAGAATCTCACCAGAATAGCTACATGTAAGTCGTTAATGATAAAGAATTTCATGAAAAAACAGTATAAGTCAATTATTTCACTGCATTAAAAAGTAGATGCGAGTTCATAAGTAAAGCAGTACTACGCATTGTACCGTGTACCGTGTATCACACCTTCTTCGATACAGTAATATATGCAGGTAGAGTATAACGTTCGGCAGAGTGCATAACGGAGCAATTTTGAATTAACCAAAATTATTATGAGCGAGATCCAATCATTTTTCTACATATTGTCTTGATTCACTTACGTTTGACTACTGTGTTCTGTGTTAATTAATAGAAATTAAGAGCTTTTGACATCGCTTGCATTGACTTGTCGTTTTGATTGCTTTTATTTTCCCTAAGCGTGCGGTATTAAAGGTCACAATCAAAGTTGGTTCATTTGTTCAGCCTATGTAGTTTTATTAATTAAATTGATACTACTCCACATACACATACAGAAGCTCCTACCACCTACGCAGATCTGTGTAACATGAATACTGTATCCAATAACAGGAGCCGTAAATCATTCTAGTTGGTTCTACATACATTCACTACACAGTTCATTCAGAGCCAAAAGTTCACATGTGTCAGGTGATCAGGTGAAAGCGAAACAGGCCACAGTCGTCCGTCATTGTAATTGTACGGACGTAGAGACGGAGACGAGTTAGATTAATTATTTTGCCGACAGGAATCATAATGCACGCACCCACACCAAAAGACGAAGCCAAAACTGCGTTCATTGTTTTCCAACTCTGCTTAGCTAATCAAACATGGAAATGGCTTCCACATGCGCTCATTTCCAAGCTCTTCGACAATTGTGATTGTGAAAAGCTTGATGCTCGCTCGTACCGACAAATCCTGACAAACTTTCAACATGTAGGACTTTTTCTTTCTCTACTCACCTCACACTATCGTATACAACGAAGCACACAAAAACCGCAACAATAAATACCGTAACATCGAAACCGCATCATGTGAAAACTGCGTCACAGAAGCCACAAGATAAAAACCTCGAAACGTAAAAACCGCATCATGAAAACCGCATCATAGAAACCGCACTGACCACTGTTAGTTAAAAAAAATTACCGCGCTTGGATGAGGTTGTGTCCCTACGTCAAATTCAAACTCGGCATTTATTAGAGCCTATAAAAAATTATTCATAATTGCCAATGAATTTAGAATCGCTAATTGACTCGCTTGCATTAAGCAGTACCAGTACCAGGCAGCCCAGTGACAAGTTAAAACTCAGCCCAATATAATCAAAAACCTCCAAACCCCCGCGTAATTTCATTTCCTGAAAATGCTTGCGTCTTCACTTGCGGATGAGAAGTTTTCAAAAGTTAGACCTGTAAGTTGCTTGAAATTTCTTTGCGTTTTGTAAAATGCAGTATTTTTGTGTTGCGGGTTTAAATGCTGCTCTTTTTATCTTGAGATTGAGTTTCCCCGTTTATTTTTTTTGCAATTTTTAGAGCGCGGCTTTAATTTTGCTGTTTTCAGTGATACGGTTTTCATATTGCTGTTTTTAATCTTGCGATAAAGTTTTGCAGTTTTTATGTTGCTGTTTTTTATCATGCGTTTTTTATGTTGATGTTTTTAATGATGCTGCTTTTTTTATGTTGGTTTTTTAGTCTTTCGGCTGAGCTATGCGGTTTCGAGGTTGAGGGTTTTTTATGTTGCTGTTTTTAATGTTGCGGTTTCAATGTTGCTTTTCTATTCTTGTGATTGAGTTATGCGGCTTTTATTGTTTGCCCCACCCGTACACAAAACACAACACCCGTGACAGTGTTCACCCATTCGATCGCTGCATAATATTTCATATTTCACAGATTGCTCATTGTGCAATGCATTGCATAAATGAAGTGATTTGCTTCTTCGGTTATGATTGTGGCAGTATGCGGATTTGTGTCTTGTATCCCGTATCATGGACCAATATCCCCATTTTAATTGGAACAGTGATCAAATGCATGACTCGGTTCGAATGGTCAATGGTCCATTTTAACAAACTCGTTTACGAAGAGCAGTGGACCAAGAATTACTGATTGGACCTGACCCGACTTTGAATTGAGCAGCTTTGTACAAATACACGTGTACGCGGATTGAACCCATTGCATTGATCATCCCAGTACAATAGACAGAAGTCAGAACCGTGTCACGGAGCTTAGTATGGGGAAGATGATGTGGGTTGGAAGAGGTTTAGAATGGAAGCTGAGGACAATAGGAACACGAACTACCACCAATCTTCTTCTTTCTCTACTTGATCACTTTTTTCTAGATTTTTTGGTGGAAATTGCGAAAGTGAAACAAGACTCTGAGAGTTGCTCCATTGAGAAATGTTGATGTTTGCTGAGGAAAGGGAGGGATTGGGTCTGCTTTCACTTCAAACCCGAATTGAATGTAGGTTGTTATCCAAATGAGAGCGTGTGGGTTCGAGATTCTAAAGTGCGGATGACTCCAATTTCAATCCGAGCACTAAGAGCATCATCACATTAGGCAAGGATGAAAATATTCACACGGAGTTTCTTAATTCCGAATAGGCATTTGGAGCAATAGTACTTAATGTTGATTAGGTTCTTCGGGGATATGGACTGTCACTTCCTCTGAATGTCGAAGGAAAGGTTCGTATATGTACTAAAGAAAGGAGTTCCAAATAAATATGCACCAAAATATGCGACAAAAATCTATATTTCAAAATATGCAACAAAATACTGTTTTATGCAAAAATATTTTCGAATTCCGAAAAGTAAAGGCTTGTTACAAAATCCATTCAGGCAAGTTGTAAAAATTTAAGAACTACTGAAAAACATCAATTTAAAATCAAGCTGCAAATATTCTGGCAATTCAAGATAAAGCATTGCCAAGAACTAGAACATCTGAAATTGAAAATTTTGAAAACTCATGCAACAGTAAAATTGGCGTTGAAAAGCGGCAATATATGCAGTGAAAGTCCATAAATATGTTCCAAAACTTCAAATTTTGCACAAACATTAGAAAATTTTAATGCAAAAATATGCAGTATTATAAAATTCGGGAATCCTGGACTTTTCGACGAGCGACTGTTTGCTAATGACATTTTTTGCCGATGGACTGTTCGCCGGGGGGATTTTTCGCCGGCTGAGGAAAGGGTAGGTCAGAGAGTTTGCCCATGATAAGTTTTTAGCATGCAAATCAATGCAACATTAAGATAAGCTCTACATATCCACTTTTTTGTTCAGCGTTCCGTCTTCTGTTGAGCTTGAAAGTACAAAAAAACATGGTCACCCAAAATTACAAAGTGGTCACTACCAAAAGGGGCAAAAGAGCTATTGAGTGGAATACTTTTGCCTATCAGTTTGATACTCGAAGCGCCAATTGTGAGACAGAATGGTGGAGATGTGCTAATAGATCCTATGGTGGGAGAGGCAAATGCAGAAGCTAGTGTTTCAAGAAACAAAAGTACACAAGTTTTGCCTAAAATTATCGACTGCTACGATAAGCTTTGCCTTAAGTTTCACCTCGTCGCGTTTTTTGGTTAATTTTTATTTTATTTAGGCCTAAGTTTTTTTTGCCTAAAATTCCGTGAATCATGTAAATATTGCGAATTGATATACTCCGACATGTTTGAATAAACCGATTTAACTAATAGTTTGTCAGAAGGCAAAATGTCCTTTCTTACACTGCGAAACATGTCGTCGGTTAACAGTCCATCGGCAAAATATGTCATCGGTGAACAGTCCATCGGCGAACAGTCCCTACTTGAAATGTCCTCGAACCAAATTCGGTAATTGGAGCCAGGCCGATTTGAAAAGTTAAGGTTTTATCTAATGAAAGTTAAAAATCCCACAGCGAACAACCGCAGAATTTTTTACATAAGAATCCATTCTCGAATTTTACATTGGAATTTGGAATGAATGAGAAGGTGTCTCGAGTGAAAAGGCGAGGTTACTTAAGAATTTCTAGATAGAAAGCCGCGTCACTACAAGAATCGATGAGAAGTATTTCAACTTTCAACTCATGCGAGTACCACTGAATTCGGTTAAATATGCTCATCTTTTTCCCGTGAATGTGTGCAGATGTCTGTAAAAACATTTAATATCTTGGTACAGTCAATTCAATAGTATAGTCTATCGTTGCTTTGTTTTGCCTATTAAATAAATCACTGTACCTTTGGCATTTTTGGTGTCCTGGATTTTTAAATTAATCTGAAGGCTTGGAAGCCTGAAAAAGAAAGCCGACACCGCTGTGGCCCTCTGTTAAGATAGAATTCTGTCATCTGGAGAAAGGTTCATGGCTTTCTCCATTGGAAAGCAGCACTACCTTTCCAGAATTACGTAGAATCAAACTTCAAAGTACTACTGAGCGCAGTCAATAGGTGGGGAAACTAGTATATGTGCACAATATGAGGATTTTAATGTAATTATGTATACAATATGAATATTTAGGTCCAAGCACAAATATTTATGTCTTGTCTACTAAAGCAGTACTTACCTCTATTTTTAGTAAAATTATTATTTGATTCAGTCATGTCGTAAGTTACTGCTATGAAAAGACGGATTTCCTCGTCAAAAACCTGGCGCTTTGTGAGTTTCAGTAAGCTAATATTGAAAACGAATTAGGCATAGTCCAATCACTATGCAAAATGGCTGAGGATAACGCATACGTGTAATTCAATAATGATCATTTGCAGCCGGTGTTTAAAATGGTTTTTCGACAATTCATATGACTGTAGATTTTATATATCGATTTTATAATTATAAATCTTTGGAAAAATGCGTGCTAATTTTGGACACTTTGTCACGTTTTCTTTGAAATTCAGTTTATGGAGGAATTTATGGGAAATCGGAAGCATTGAGCCGTAGTATGCAGCTTCACTACTTTGCATTCGTTTACGGATACGAAATACACAATCTGAAACATTTTTTTGTATAATTGCTAATTTCAAACACAAATTTAGAGAATAATTACTGGAACCCTGGCCACTACAAGTATTCCAACGACTCTCCTGTACCTATTCGTAGTATTACTTACCTATTTTGCATAAGTTGTAATCAGAAGTAACATGCTGTGAATCTGAGCTGAAAACACAAAGTTTTTCTCAATCTTTATGAGAAGAGAATACTTCCGGCCTTCTGCCAATTTCATGTTCAGCGTGGGGTTCAAATCTGTAGTTTGATTCAAATGTCCCTATTCCTCCCTATGACAATACAAAATTGATCCAAGAGATCAAAACTCTTTATTCAACCTTGATTTTTTATTGTACCTTCAGGATAAGTATAAATGACGTCTATTCTATACAACTGAATAGCGTGAAAATCATTGCTCTTGTGCGTGCATAGAAACATCAGCGTTAAATCATTCAAGGACTTTTGGATTATTAAGAAAAAAAAATAAATTGCTTTCGTATGTGCTGGAACAAGAGATGTTCAACTTTAATAAACTTTGACTATTTGTAAAAAATAATATTGGGAAAACAACTTCGATTCCAATTTTTTTTCCTTTTATAAAGTTTCTTATAATTTATTTACTGTGAACAAGGTTTGACGCGGATTGCGTGTGGAATCTCAGTATTTTTATGGTTACATTCTATTTCACGCCATTCATTCTTTCAAGTACGCACCAAGTTAATTTAATATTTTGTAGATTAAATAAATGCTTGATTTGATTAGACACTCCAGTCAGGGCATCCAGCAGAGACAGCAAAAACAGCAATGAGCCAATCGTGAAAAAGGTCATTGAACTTCTTTCAACAGATTGCCGATTGAAATCACCACGTCACGTGTCAAAGCGGTTTGAATCTTTACGAGTTAATTGACTGATGCTTGCCCATCAGTTGGCCGCCATTAAGCTGCACCAAACTGTGTAAACAAGACGTTGTGGCATCTAAGTAGACAAGCTATACCTTTTAAGAAATATGTGGTACCGACGGCGTTCAGGTACGATTAAAGAAGCTCTCTTTTTTCGCGAAATATTAAAATTGTATATAGTATCACGTTAATTTTTCGCCTAAGATTTTGGCAAAACAATCATTCGGCAAATCTGTACAATTCGCAATAACACAAGTTGACGTGCCCATGTCGAGTACCCGTCAACGGTTGAAGCTGAGCCGGATACACAAATACGTACACATAGGTTAGCTGCGTGTACGTAAGCAGGGATGTCATGTACGTTTGTAGCGAAGAGAGGAAACGACAGTCAAATCCTTCCGACGGATATTAATTCTTTTCAGATTTGAAGTACTTTGTCTCTTCCTAAGTCTCATCTCAAACCAAAAGGCTGAGTCTCAGAATTCAATCTAATCGGCTCTGGTTCACAGGAGGAGCATCAATTTGAGAGACACAAGAGACAAACCTGTGTGGTTCCAACACAAGGCGTGGAATACAAAGTCTCCATGATGGGAAAATAAAATGAACCGCCTACTCGGCCTGCCAAACTCATCCTTTCCCCAAACAACTGAACAAATAAGTTATGGTAAAAGGCTCACCAGTAAACTTCCGCAGAAACAAACCTAGTTCCAGTTTGCTTATTTGGAGGTTGGAAGTTTATCATAGATGGGTAATACCTCTACAAGGGAAGGATCAAGGAGCACGAGGAGGAGAGGTGTGACCGTATTGGCGTTGGAGGGAAAGGATAACTTTTTTGGTGTTGGCGGAAGGGGTGAACTTTTTGGTCTTGGAGGGGAGGGGAGGGGACACAAAGTACCCACCATCTCATTGTAGATGAGATTAGCTCAAGGTACAATTTAGTGATGAAGAAGCAAAAACAAAATTGAACTTTTTAATTTTTAATATAGAATTAGAGGAGTCGAGAGGGGGAAGAGAGGGGTGACTCTTTATTATTGGAGGGGAGGGGTGCACCACGTGTTCAATATCTCATTGTGAATGAAATGAGCTCAATTTACAAGAATTCAAAGGAGTAGAGATGCAAAAATCTATTGAACTTTTCAATTCTTTTATAGGATTGAAAAGTCGAAGAGGGCCAGGGGAAGGGCGGCTTTTTTGTTTTTGAAGGGGATGAGAGGGGTGTACAAAATCTTTCCACAGTCTCATTGTGAATGAGAGAAGTTCAATTTACAACTATTTAAAGTGACGAAAAAGCAAAAATAAATTGAACTTATCAATTTTTATATAGAATGGGAGGGGTCGAGGGAAGCGAGGCGAGGGGTGGCATTCTTGTTCTTTGAGGGTGTGCACAACGTGTACACCACCTTATTGTGAACTAAATGAGATGAATTTAATGTACAATAATTCAAAGACATAAAGATGTAAAAATTAATTAAACTTAATTTAGTATGGGAGGGGTCGAGGGGAGAGAAGCGAGGGCTGGTTTTCTTGGGCTGGAGAGGAAAGATGGCGGAGAAGGGTGCCTTCTTCGGTCTTCGAAAGGTGGAGGGGAGTAGCGGATGTTTTGCCTTCGGAGGTTTGGAGCGGAGGGATATCACTTTACCCATCTATGAACTAGATCCATCTCATCCGAGTGACGCTCATCTGTAGCCCAATTTCTTCCACTTCTTCGTCTACTTTCAAATTCATCCCAAGGATCTATAACAACGTATCAAGTCTAAACCCACGAAAGTGGGTAATGGAACATGAACCAGGAATATGAGCGAATCCAAATCGTCTTCCATCTCCTTTCCTTCAAGGAAAGGTATAAATATCGCAAGATTTTTGGGAGAATCCAGGCGTCTTCTCGGGTCATTCAATTGATCAAGACATTGGTCGGATCGGGCTCCTGAGCCTTTGTTCCACTTCTGGTTTCACCTGTGTCTCCCCGTAAAATATTTCTCATAACTCCAGGAGAGTCTCCTAAAAAGGCAATAATGGGCCTAGTACAGTTCCTCGTAAAATTCTTCATTGGAATCCTCCTCCTGTCCCCATCTGACACTTTTGGCTGGGAAGAGGACCAGACGGGGAATACTGGGTACGTGGTTGACCAAGGGCCACTCGACTACTCCCAACAGAGTCAGGCTGGAGATCTCATCATGAGAATTCGGTCACGGAAGGCGGAGAGCGGGGATTCCGAGGTTCCTGTGTCTCTGGACTGGTACAAGCCTCAAATCATGGTCCCTTCATCCTATGCCACGTCCTTGTACGGAAATCGGAGGTCTTATCCAAGTCCGTCCGAATGGGCGAGTGCTAACGACCGTCTCGAACTTGTCCAGGGGATCAAGAAGCGTTACAGTAAGTAATTACAGCTTGACATTTTTTTTAGGATTTCTATAATTAACTTATATTTTAATTTTTCATTAGTGGGAATGGAGATTCCAGAATTCATCACGAAAGGAGATGGGACGGTGACAGCGTCAATGGTTGGAAACGGCGGTGGGGCGGTTCGAGGAGGCGGCGTTAAGCAGAAGCTGCTTAGTAGCGGTTAAGCGACTGAAGTAAACCCACCGCGGTCTGTGTTTGAAGTCGACATATCATCGTAACAATTCATATCTTAAAATCTCCCACTTCTGTGAATACTTTTTGGTGCAGTCACAATCCATCCGAAGATGTGTCTCATGTGTATCACGGTTTCAGTGGAGTGAAAGCACTTAAAGTTCGAATTAGGATTTGTTCGTCTTAGATCATGATCTAGATTTATTGCCTACTTCGTAGTCGTAGCATTTCTTAGACTTAGTGCCAGTAAAAAAACTGGAATGCAAGTTTGTGTAGATTGTAATTTAATTAATACTGTTGCACACAAGTGTGCATACAATACTGTTGTAAAGTGCGTGCATACTATTGTCGTGTACAATGTTGTCATTGTATTTTATGATAGATTTCGCATGCTTGAATGGGAATTCGCTTAGGGATTTAGAATTTATCAAGATGTACATAGTGTACACACCTTGCTTGGTGCAGGTATTGGGTGTAATCACATCGTGATAATAAAAGAAACGTCTTGGTTTATGTGTGTTCCACTGGAATTTCCAAATAATTATTTTTGGCAACTGTGAGATGATTGACTTATTATGCCGTTTTCTTTACGAAATTCTTTATCATTAAATGCCAAATACGAGTAATGCCAATTTGTTCCTCTAGCTTTACATTAGCATGCTACCTTAAGTATGGTAGTTGAATAAGGAAACACCATAGTATGTATTGTTTTTAGGGTACGGATATATTTATTCGCCCGTCATTGTTAAGCGCTCAGAATAGAGGACATATTAGGAGTAACCGGACTTCGTTTTGATTATTTACGTAGCAGCAAGCGTTCATGGATTTGGATCCGTAGAATAAGGTTTCATTTGTTCCTATTAGACCAGACATCCACCTGGACCGCTATCCACTACGGATGCAATATCATCTGCAAAAATGAGAAAATCATACAAATTAAACATCCATAGAGATGCAATTCTAGCAAATATTAAAGCATTTACAATAGGAAAAGGAACGGCCATGCAGCAATACCTACCCGTAGGCATGACCTCATCATTGCCTTCCGCAGCAGCCTTCTTGCCACAGTATTGACCAATTTCGACCTGAAAGAGCTGTAGCGAGAAAAAAGGCATAATACATACGACCAAAGCAGAAGCAAAATCCAATCCCGCGGAAATTTAAACTCGTTGTTTCCAAATCCAATTTCTTGAAATTAGCTTAGTAGGAATAGTTATTACAATTAATTACGTACGTAATATGATTCTTATCAGCTAATCAATTGTTCTATGGTCATCATCTGCGTAAATTACAAAATTTCTTAAACTTACCGACCTTTGGGGGCAAAATTACCAAGGAAGTCCGAATGACTTTGGTTGATGAAAGGAGCAGATCACAAAGCACGTCTTGTCTGGTCAAGTACTCGATCGCTTTTGAGCGAAGCATTCATTTTCTTGCAAATGGTGATGATGTAATTTATCAAAGAAATAAACAATTAATAAGCATCGGAATAGACCTGTCTATCGGTTGCTATGGGGATTGACGGCGAACACTCGGCATTCTCCTGAGTTAGGACAAAGAAATACATTTGCGTAGTGAGTGAACCACAGATTTCTGAAGGGGCGTGACTTGCTCTGGCTTCTATATATAGATACAGGGTAAATTGACTTGTTTGGTTTGTGTGTCCGCCGCGCTTAATAGGGTAGTGCAAGTAGCTCTTTTTCCTTGAAC
>JAQFXZ010001749.1:0-11135 GCA_034694025.1 Ceratophysella scotica | reverse complement strand
TGTGACTTTAACTCGGCTACAAAGTATGCAGAAAAATCAAAAAGTGCTTCGATTAGTGCATGTTTAATTAAAATCAAAATTCGAGGATGCTTTGGAATACGCTGCAAAGTTTCTCAAGAGGGCATATTTCTCGCCCACCCTGTATATTGTGCTTACCGTTGAGGACTGATGAGTAAGCTGCTGATCAGTGGGACTTCCGACAGCATTTGAAAGATGGGGAAATAATGTTGATCCGTTACTGTAATTACTTCGTCGGAGCTTCTCGAATTCTTCCACTTCTGAGGATGGGAGTCGGTATGTGAAGCCGTTGAAATACTGTTTTGAATTATGAAAAACCAATAAATATGAGAGAAAAATTGAAAAACCAATAAATATGAGAGAAAACATCATTTCCGAACTGTAGATAAATTCCCCTGTACTTTTATCCTCAAACCATATAATTGTTGACTGACCTGATGTCGAAGCAGTTGGTCACAGGTCCATCGTTTTGTAGGATCTCGATCCAAGCATTTGTACAGGAAGTCCAGAGTCTCTCGGCCCGTTTTGAGCATACGGGACTCTAGAGGCTCACGGACGTCAGGCATTGGGAGCGTCACTCCAGCAAAAAACTCGTTATTCCGAAATATTTGCATATGGCGTGGCAGGAGGTCTCCCATTGTTTTCCGAATCAGGTACAATTGGTCAACGTCCGACTTTCCAGGCCAAATAGCTTCTCCTTTAATGAGTTCTGCGAACACGCATCCTGCAATTAGCCAAGTAAATTATTCATTTCTGATTTTTAGATATTATTTGTAGCTGTGCATGTCAACGTGTTCAGAGTGCATATTCTAGATTTAAGTGCCATGCCATTAATATTGTGAATTGTGACCATTCGGTTTATTGCATGCAATTATGACCTGCTCCTCGATCTTGTTGTGCTGGAATTTCGGATAACAACAATATTGTGTACATGCACGCATAGCTCGAGCTTATCTGTGCAATAATCTGAGAAATGGGTTGCACGGAAATGAAATACTGTGACAATCACGTTGCAGAAATTCTGTGTACTCAAATTCCTCTAATTCGTTTGCAAATAATTTTAAAGCTTTATCGAGCAAATCAAATTGGGTCAAACGCCGGAGCAGTATTGATCGTTCAAGAGCACTCAGTTCCAAATGTCGGTCAATTCACGTCAGGAATACTTTATGAACAAACTCGTACCCCAATGGACTAAGGACTTTTAGTTCAATTCAAGGTCCTGTCGTCAACTCTGTATCCAAAATCAAATATCTTGTGAAATTTTAATGAGCCAGAGAGGAGCCACTCCCGCCTTGAGTTGAGTGGAAGTTTAGATTTGGATATCCCATGTTAGTTTGTGTCTGATTTTGTTAATTTAATCTAGATTTACGGGTAGCAATTTAGGTACCAAGTTTTTAAAAATCAATAATTTCCACGTCGGTTGCTAAACAATTTTTTTCCTATAATGAGTTAGCTTCCGTTTCAAATATTCTTAGATCGCACAACACACACAGCATTCAGACTAGGTACCTATGCACAAACGTTTCATCATTCTGATTTCTAATGCAAAAGCAGTTTTTAGGGTACCCGATGCAAACTTTAAAATTCAATATCTCAACATTGACATCTGCCGGGTTCGAATAGCCAAATTCTATACAACAAATTTTTTGCATATTTTAAGGTTGTAATTCAAATTTGCATGTTTGCATATTTTGATGCTTTCCTGTTTTTTGCATATTATTAGAATTTTTTTTGCATATTTCCCCACCTTTACTGCATATATTTAGACATTTTTTGAAGGAAATTCTCTATTGCAGTCAATATTTGTTTAAAAATTTGCATTTTTTTCGTTCTCGGCAATATTTTCTTTTAGTCTCAACATTTTTCGGGCTTGATTTGAATTTGGTGTTGCTCAACTACGAGTACTTACTCTTGAATTTTTATGCATCTTGCATGAAAGGTTTCTTTACCGAAGATTTACCTTTTCGAAATTCAAATGCGAATTTTTGTTTTAAAATAGTGCCTGCTTTGACCTTTTTTTTTTGCAAATTTTAGTCATAAGTATTTGGACACTGAACCCTTTTTAGTGCAAACAAAATGAATGTTTCCTTTCCTAGAAACACAATTTGTGATTGTTCCCGGCAATAATAGCGTGATTTCAATTTCAGATATTTTCAAAACATTAAATCACAATTTGTTAAAGGCACCACGAGCGATCACAAACTGTGATTTATTGTAGTTTCATTCAAAACATGTGACGACAATGTTGAAATTGACTTACCAATTGCCCAGACATCAACGGGTGACCCATAGTTGGTATCACCGACCAAGAGCTCGGGTGCACGATACCACCTCGTGGCTACGTAGTCTGTGTAGTTCCCACCCTCACTCAGAATTCTGGCAAATCCGAAATCACAGAGTTTGACCACTCCGTCCTTTGTGAGCAGAATGTTCTCTGGTTTCACGTCCCTATGAATGCAGTTGTGGGCATGGCAGTAGGACAGAGCTTGGACGGTTTGCCACACGATTTTCTTGGTCAGGGCTTCAGGCACGCCTTTGGGGTACTTCTCCAGCTCATTTAGAACCGTGTGGTCACAGTACTCGAATACGAGATGAAGTCGCTTCTTTCGCCTAAACACTTCCATCAGGTTAATCAGGTTCGGATGCTTCAGATTCTTGAGCATCCGGATTTCTCTCATAGCAATTTTTCGTATTAGAGGATCTTCTTCGGATTCCACGAATTTCTTGATTGCAACCAATTGGCCCGTTTCCCGGTTCCGACATTTGAAGACCACACCGTAGGAACCTTCACCTATTTTGCTCAGACGCTCGTACCGTTCCATTGTCGTTTTGGAGGTTGATCGGCTGGAATATGAAAAATTAAGAACAATGTATTCAGTGGACTCAATACAAAAATGAAATTGGCGATAATTGGACAATCAATTAAGGCTTTGGTTGGTAAAATTAGGTTAGGTTTCGCATTTTTGAAAGCCGCCGTTGCATCATCAGCGCGTTTTCTAAATTAATGTCTTGCTTGATTAGGTTAGGTTAGGTTATGAATTTTTGAAATTCGTTCCTGTATCAACGACTTTTTAAATAAGGTTTTTGGCTGATTAGGTTAGGATAAGCAATTTTGAGAGCAGCTGTTGTATTTGTGCACTTTTAAAATTAACGTTTTTTGCTCAGTTAAATTCGGTTAGGTTAGACAATTTTGAAAGTCGCCGCCGTTGTAGTGGCACTTTCTAAAATAGGGTTTTGATTGATTAGGTAAGGCTAGGTTATGAATTTTTGAGATTCGTCCCTGTATCAGCAAAGTTTCTAAATAGGTTTAGGTTAGGTTTCGCAATTTCGAGTGTGCGCATTTTTAAAATTGTCTTCGATTAGTTAAATTAGCTTAGGTTAAGCATTATTTATATGTCACCTTTATCAGCGCACTTTCTAAATTAAGGTTTTGATTGGTCGGCTAGTTTAGATTAGGTTAGTGGTTAGTTAACGCAGTTTTGAAAGCCATTGTTAAATCAGTGCACTTTCTAAATTAAGGTTTTGATTTGTTGTAGATTAGGTTAGGTTGGGCAGTTTTAAAACTCGCCGTTGGTATCCATATCAGTACACCTTCAACTCTGTTAAAAGCAATGATTTTGAATTTCATTGTATCAGAGAGAGAAGGCAGTCTACAATTGGCAGTTTCGAAAATAACAGATACAAAACGTTGGGCATTTAAATAGCTTGTCAATATTGTGAGTGTAGTCCAATTTGTCAGCGCCGACGTCAACCATCATCTATCTGTTAGTTACTTCATTCTTGTAATGTTTATATAATACAATATACAATTTTTTCACTGGCGTCTGAGTCCCAATTGATCCGGAATTTAAAAATTGCGGTACCTATTACTGAGGACTTTTTTTATTCAATTTTTTATCTTTTTTTTTGTAATACTTGTCACTGTAACGAGAATATTGCCGAACAAGCATTAGCAAAGCACCGACTTAAAAATCTGAATGAAATTATTTGGAACACTCACACCGTGACAATTATTAGCACAACTCGCAGCTCGCACGTTCCTAGTTTAAGGCACTCATGATTGTCCAAAATATAATTAAAGCTTGATTACAGGTAACGTCAAACAAGAGCAAACAATCCATGTACCTACTGCGAACTTGATGTAACGACTCACGTCCGTCACCAGCGCCAAATGCCTGACTAAACTTCAATACAGACCATGCATAAATGTATATTCACGAACTTAACCTTGACAAATATTCAATATTGAATTTTGCTGAAAAATGAAGCAAAAATTTGGGAATAATCGAAGTAGAAAAGGAAAAGCACGCCTACTTAATTGACTTTGAGCTCCGAAGCCTTCCTTCACCATGTTCAAACCTAATAAAATATTCAGATTACCAACATTTGCCTAATAACTAATTGCACTAGCCCAAAGCTCGGACTCATGTTCTCTCAAATATTTAACCGCCAGAAAATTCAGACTTCCACGAAACTCACCTTAACACTGAATTCTGCACTCCTCAATTTCCTTGAATTGAAATGCATAAACCCTCGAATTATTTATTTACATACGCCTTAGCTTAGACAATATTTGGAAATTGAACTAACCCGAAATTCCAAAAGCTTCCACTGAAGAGGACTGGCAAAAGCCCACTACGTCCGAATATCCCACTGTTCCCATTCCCAGTGGCCTTCTTGGTCATTAAGATACCAGATACTGGAGCTTCAGTATAATTGCCCTCTTATATTCCGATTTCCCTATTTCCTCTGCATTTATTATTATAATCGCTCTTCTCTTTTAACGAGCTAGCAAACAAACCTCTGCGTCATAATTTATTTTACCCAAACCCCAAACCCCAAAAGTAAGTCAAGCCAAGCCACTACTGTCTTGCATTAGCCTTCAGCCGCAGGAACCCAGCTGAATACTACACAGTGTGTTCCGTGGAACACATCACGTACCAACAACTGTTTAAAGAAGAACAAACCCTGAAGCTCTCAGGAATTCATGGGAAAGACATTGAGAGAAAAGAATCGATTTTTTCCTTTTGAGTGAAAGTATGGAGTAAAAGACGCGTAGGAACGTATTGTCATCTTCAGGCCTCCTTAACCCATATTGCATGCATGTCACTCTTCCCACCCAACAGCACGCAAAATGCAGAAATGCCGTCAGTTTTCAAGGTAGAATTTCAATCATTCAACGTTCAACGCCTTGACAGATGAATGGATGCAGTGCATACATAGAAATTCAATTTTTGGCCACAAGACTGCTCACAGAAAGCGGTGAACAACGGGCAAATTGGCAGAAATTGAATTCTCGATGCCGGTTTCATCGCATGTCCACATGGCTTTACTTTAGCTACGGATTTCGATCAACTCGTTCTGAGAAGAATGGTACACATTTAAATGAATCTACTCGCAAGGGAAAACAAAATCGACTAGCACACAAATGGACCTAATTATTGACTCAAAAAGTTTTTGATTTGACGAGTATTCTTCTAGTATCAGAGAAATGTACAGGGCGGATCAAACAGTGGCTGGTTGTATTCGGCTCATTGCACTGCCAAAATCTGTGGCAAATATTTGCTGGCTTAGATGCCAATGTATTATATGAATAATTCAATTCGTTCCATTTCACAGCAGAAGGTTATCTTAATTTCTGTTCATGAAGTGCGAAGGTTCAATGAGTCACCACCAAAGAGCTAATACATGGTGTCACTGCTAGGTTAAATTACCATTTGAATACGTTACTTACTGTATTCGTGATCAATAGGGAAAGGTTTTTTATGCAAGAACATGTTTTTTTCGCTCGGACTTCCTGCCGAATTTTTGAGTTAAGATCTTCGTGATTCACATCGACCTGAGTCCACTAACCAAATTTTATACTGCGTATTTTTTTGTTGCATATTTTGAGGTTTCTCTAATTTTGGTCATATTTTGACCTTTTAGCGCATGTTTTTGCATTTTTACTGCCTATTTTGACACTTTTCGAGGTTGTTATTTATTTTATTCTATTTTTATGCAGAATTTGTTTTACAAGTTTCTAGTTTTTGGCATTATCGTGTTTTGGATTTTTGTGTTTGCGACAGTTCTTACATTTTTCAAGTTATTGGAGTGGATTTTCTGACAGGGATTAATTTTTTCGAAATTCAAAATAAGTATTTTTGCAGAAAAAGTCGCTTCTTGTTGCTATTTTTAGTACATATTTCGTCATATTTTTTTGCATACTATATTGCATATTTCGACCATTTTTTTTAGTGCATACGAGCCTTAGTGATCAATCAAGTTGACTGTTCACGTTGACTGCAGTTGGATTGGTGCTTTGACCAGGTAATGTGTCATTTCGATTTGCAAACGTCAAGGAGTCATCAGTTCATCAGTCATCATCGATATTCCTAGAATTTGAGCTAATTGCCAATGAATCACTCGAAATCGCTTACTGAGTCTCATTAACAAAGCGATTCAAATGGAAAAGCATTAATAGCCACCAACAGGGTACAATTAGCCGCCATTATTGCATCAATGTATGCACATTTTATACTTTAGGTCAAATGAAAAATATTCCGCATTCGAATGCTAATTTGAGAAAAACTATACATAAATTAAATTCCTTCCTGGTTTTGCGGTTATAAAATTATGCGACAAAATCTGAGTCACTCTTTTGGGATGAAATTAAATTAAAACAATCCATTCGAATGCAGTTTATTTGATTTTCTTGAGATTTCTTGAACTTTTTGTATGATTTTGAAATTTTTAAACGTGCATCTAAATCTCAATAGCAAGTCAAATCACCAAATTCAAAGAAAACATAATTTGGGTAAATTCAATCTGACGATATGCAGTGATACTTCCATTACCTGACCCAGACGTTTTCAAAATTAGAATGGCTTCCAATTAATAAGTTGAAATGTCGATTTCACTATGGAAAACAATGAGGTGATTGGCTGAGACACTTTTCGCATTAAATTAAATCAAAATATTCTGATTCAAGGTGAATATACTTGATTTTCTAGATTTCCTGATCATTTCCCGTGATTTAAGCTTCTTAAACATGCAAATGATTGAATTACAAAGACAGCAAGAACTCACGCTTTACAGGATATACCCTGACATTTAAACCACAGAAACTTTTAAAGAATTTAATTTTCTTACGTATTCTTCCGAATCCAAACGACCTCCTACTGTTCTAAATTTGCTGTCCAATTGAGCCTGAGTCACTCTGCACAATAATGTGTTTTTCCGAGTATTTGTTGATTGTGAGGAGGGGAAGGGGACCCACACTCAATTATTCATTGGGAAAATGAGAAAGCTGGAGAGGATTGGAATCGGTTGGACGTTGGACATGACATGTGGGACATTGGGAAGACACGAAGACGGCACAAGCACCACAAACCGCTCTCAGATCAATCCAAATAAAAAGCTTCAGCTTACTCAAATATTCCAACACGCTATTCCTGCTGAACATACCTTTCTCTCTTTGCGTAATGTCATGACATGAGAAAGAAACAAATAATGGTTCTATTATGAAAGTTGGAAGCCTAGCCGATGCTTGGAAATTGAAAATTGATTCGACGGACACAAAATAGAATCTGGAACATTGCTGTATGCTCTGCAATGAATTACAACGTTCATACTTCAAGGTAATGCCTATTCACGTTGTAAACTGATGTAAATGTATTGTCTACAGAGATTTGCCTTTGATTGTAAATTGTAAAGTAACCTTGCTGCACAAATCTTGATGAACAAAATTGTCGTATTTTCAAAATCTGACATGTTTATCTTTAAACTGCATACAGTTTTTTTGTCAACAACTCAAAGTTTAATGTAAATAACAAATTTCAATTTTAACACAACGCAATTTGAAATTTAGTTCTTCATAAACTCTCTACTCTAAACTAAAACCCGATAAATGTAACGTGACCACTGACCACCACGAATTCCCCGAATTTATGGAAACGTAAATTGACCAATTCTTTTAATTGTTTCGTTTAGCGAATTGTTATCAAACTAGATACAGATATTTTCAAAATATTTGCATTCGTCGTAGGTGAATGTTTATTTTGCAGATTTACGTCAAAACAATCTACCAAAGGCTGTCCTTCGCCTTCGCATTGTCAGGCAAAAAAAAAAACTGGCTCATGTCATGGCTTCGATTGGTTCGTTTCAACTTGTATTTCGGTAAAGCGCAATATTTTTGCATTAGAATAAAAATTCTCCAAGATTGCAACTGACATCAAGCATTCGAATGCAATGCTAGATGCTATGCTACCGATTGGTCTTGGTTAAAAAGCATTGATCAATATAAACGATGTCAAATCGATGAACAATTTGCACAAAATGAATAATTTAAGTAGGAATCAGAAATTTTACCTTCAATTTACGTAATTCCAAGCTTCATACCCAATTTACAACATAACTAATTTAATAGATGAGTATCCAACGGAATTTGTTTTTTTAATTTGCAAAATCAGATTCAAGCCGTCCGAAAAAGAAGTTTTTCAAAACTAAATTGAATTGATAATTCAAGAAACAGTTGCATTATCAGCTGTAATTGGTTTACATAGCACCTACTAGATTGTTTGGTCTGACAGTCCGCAATCTAGTAGGTGCTGGTTTACATTATAATATCATTATCCATTGATACAACCATAATATATCTCTAAAGCATCGACTGAGTTCAAATGTATTCTCGTGAACTCGTAATTATAGGTTTTAGGATTTTGGGCTATTTTAACGGCCACAATTAAGAATTCTGTGAAGGATTTCGATTAATTAAATTTCACAAACAAGTTAAATACACGGAGTAATCACAATAATTAATAATTAAATATTCAACGCATGTTTACATGAAGTATTCTAAGCCAAACTCGAATTCAGGTGATTCCAGTCAGATAAACGCGATATTTATTTGTTTTTGTTTTCTTTTACTATCGTAAATCGCGAGTCATGCTAGTGCACAGGTCGTATATTTATAATTAGTCATGTTTAGCGATTAGCGACTGGTCTGCATTCAGCACAAACAAGGCAGCAATAATGTAATAAAATTGTACTTACTTATTCCCAGATCGATCCAGGAATAAACCGATGAGGAAACTCACAGGTGCTATTGTTTCGGATTTTCTCTTGAATGTACTTAAAATTGAAGAGCCTAAGGAGCCTTCAGATGCACTTCAGAGTTCAAAGTCAGCGGAAGTTGCATGTAAGGTTACGCGAACCTTGGAGAAATCATGTGTAGAGTCGGAGTCTAAATTAAAGTTTAATTAGACATGCTTCGTGTCTTATGTCCTGCCTTCTGGGATTTGGTAATTACCCACCGTCTCTCAGAATTTGACTAGTTTCACTTAGTAGATTCTCCGAGCTTTCTAGAATTTGGAACGAAGCTCTTTTCCCTTTTTGTCGTGACACAAATCCTTAATGAGGGAGTTGGAGCGAATAGTGGGAAAGTGAACTCAATCATCGACTCCTTTCATTCCTTTACCACTCGTCTGCCTGTCGCCGTACTTTATCGATATTTTCCCTAGTCCTGCAAACAGAACGGGGAATAGGACGGTGAAAGTAGTTACACTTGGCTAGCTTTCTCCAGTACACAGCTATTAAAGAAATTGTGTTGTGACTAACCAGGTTGCCAGGTAACATTATGGCCCATTCTGATTTCAATTCGGGCATTCCGTACACCTGCTAATGCTAATGCCTTCCTCATTGGGTCTACTTTCCATACACGTAGATAGAGCTTCGGCGTTCTGCATTTTCTTCCTATGAAAAATGAATTTGAGAGAACGGCTCATAAAATCTTGTAATCGTTGTTTATTGTAATGTATTTTATGGAGGTGGACTACATGGTAGAAAGTAGCTTATGAATTATACCATAACCACAGCTAACCAACGTAGACAAAAATACCATGTATTGAATAATAATATGCAATTCGAGTACCCTGCAGTGACATCATCATCATAATGTAGAATGGATCATAATTTGCTCCATTTACGTCAGAGAGCATCGAGCATCCATCCACTAAGTCTACCAATAAGTTGGACAGGCGATTAAGCAGCATAATTGTCAATTTGAGCTAAGCTTTTGGGGTTATAGTATAGGACTTGGAATGCTTGGAATGCTTGGACTTGGAATGCTTTGTTTCTGACGCAAAATAAGCTATAATAACCCCAATTTTTGTAACTAGAAGTGGGTAGAGATCCAATAACCGACATGGTGAAATCCGAATTAATACACGGATTGGGCAGTGGCTTATAGCTAAGATGCCTGTCTGACTTCAATCGTATCCATTCTTGAATTAATGATGCTTCACATGCTCCCGGCGTGATACGTGATGCAGTGTAGTAGTGTAGGTCATTCAACGAACAACCTTGACATCGGCAATTGACGACTCAGAATTTTAATTACTGTTAAATAATCTAGAACGTCAGTCATTACAGAAATTTAGGTGAAAGTCTACTTTCTCCTAGAAGTTGAAACATGATTTATCTTATAAATTGCAAATTCAAAACCGATGATGATGAGGAGCAAAAGAACCATGTAACATGTAATGCTGGCTAACACCTAGCTAAGTTCACCGATTGACACGTATAAGCAAAAAAGAAAGCTTGAAGGTCGTACGCAAAACACGGCTATTGGCTATTTAGTTAAATTGGGATTGAAGCTCAGCCACTGTGAAAGTTTTGGCTGATTTCGTATTTGCACCATATTAAAAATGTCAAATGCCACCTGCGCTTGATCCAAAATATTGGATTCAATTAATTCAACGATAGGCTGCGTAAACGTAGTTTTGTTTTTACAGAAACTGTGTCATGAATTTTAGCATTTAGCATTTGTAATTTGAACATTGTGCCCATAATATCTAGAAGCACTATTTTGTTGTTAAACTTGTTGGTATGTTTTACTGGAAATCGCTTCCGCTTGATCTGCGGACCTGATACCAGAAGGAGCGGCAGCGTTTCTGGTTTCGGTTTCTCTAGAGTGAAAGTTTCTGCACCGCACCGCAATGAAAACACATAACACATCGACATGCATGCAGTGAAACGGTATTTAAGCTTGAGCTGAATTCTGAGATGACGTTTCCGTTATGCGGAAACCCGCTCACCTTCAACTCAGCTCCTATCCAACCAATAATACCACCCACTAC
>JAQFXZ010001748.1:0-11136 GCA_034694025.1 Ceratophysella scotica | reverse complement strand
CTAAGCTAAGTCACAGCTACATTTTGATTTATTGTATTTTGAAGTTGATTGTATATTGTATTTACTCAATAGTCTGATCCACTGAATTGAAATAGCATTTCTCTCAAGAAATTCAATCAATCGATGACTAATATGCCTCCGATGCCATTGTTGTGCAATTTGTGGCTCGAGCAAAATGATTAGATAGCCTACATCCTGCATACCTTGAATACGTTTGGTGTTAATAAATGCATGGATCGGACAATTGAGAAAGAACGTATCGCACCCAAAATAAGCATTGGTTGTGTTCAGGTGGCCTGATGCTTCGATGCTTGATCCACATACCTGCCGTGAATCGACGATGGTGAACCCCTGAACTGATACACGCAAGCACCAAGCAAGCAAGCACTGGCCGAGCCTTAGCTTACAATTACAAAATACAAAAATATTCTGGAGGTTTAAATACTTTGCATTGCTGCTCGTATTCCATTGGACAATTCAAGCATTTCCTTTTATAGGCAAATTGATTTTCAATTGGGTCCGGTTAGCAGCATATTGGTGAAAGGTACCTATTGTACGTACAATTAGTACTGAGCTGCTCTGTTCGTCAATTATCACTTTGTCTTTGTCTGCCGTCTGTCATTCCGAGATTTTATAAAAAGTAAATACAAATGAAATCTTACATCTCACCCCGCTAGGCTGAAACCCGATCACGCTTTAACTAGTCATGTGTCATATTTGTTTACAAGAATGAATTTCTTACGCTTTACAATTTACAAGTTTCTGCTCAACATAAACATAAGGTTTTGAGAATCGAATGAATCAGCGAATTCTTTCCAAAATATGACCTCTGAACGCTTGAACTCACTACAAAATTTTCGCGTATATTAAAGTACGTTAAACTTTTTAACACAGACAAGCATTGCATTGCCTTTTCAAGTGCTTTCCCTGCCTTGGGTAGTGCATGTAACGCTTTAATTGACTAGCAATTTGTATTGGGTCAGTGATTTACAAAGGTATTTCAATTTCCAATTCAATTTCCAATGCTATGTTGCCTGCTGATGATTTTTAAATGACAATTTAGGATGAATATTCGAATTTATTCATTTTCTAGTGCGGAATTCGTCGAAATCGAGAATTTGTGAAAAGCGAACAAAATCAAATTCCAATTTGAGATTATAAATATTGTTGCACTTTATTTTGCAGTCATGATTTTCAGATCAATTCTAAATCTTCCGAGCAGCATATTCCTCTCCAGCCTCAATACTTTTTTTCAGTTCAGGAAGCGCTGCATCTAATAGCTCCTGTTCATAGGAATTCAGTGTGCCATATCCCAAGTTTTTCTCGACTCCGTTGGGCTAAAAAACAAAATTTCAATTATAATTACAATAACTATTAGTATTTTAACCAAGCTCACGAAATATTTTTAACTTACCCCCAAGGCAACTTGATTAGCAAAATACGTTGCGGAAGTAACGTCTGATCGAACGTAAACTGATTCCACAACATTTTTTTCACCCTGGATTGCTCTAAGCAAAGCAAACGTAAATTGAGCTCCAGCATAAGACATTGACAGCGTCACTGCTCCAGTTCCGAATTTAGCTTCAAATACTTCCGTACCGGCTTCCTATATAAAATTTTAAAGTTCGTATTAGGTTATTCGATATTTGAGCATTTTTGCATATTTTGTATAGGTCTCTTATGCACCCGAATTCGTCTCGTCAATATTTTAACTCGGTCCATTGGAATGTCAACGGAAGGCTTGCACTGTGACAGAACTGGGATGATGGTCACTCCTGTATTAAAATCCTGAATTTGAAAATTGAATTGTTACGTTTAACGAAAAATTTCAAATTCCTTGCGCGTACCAGAATGTCCGCCAATAACGGGGCAAACAATTTCTCCAGGCTTCATTTTCTGTAATTGAAGACAAAGGATTATTTAAAAATTAAAATATTTTGCATAGAAATGAAAACTGAAATGCTACGTTAAAATAAAACACCTTTTCTTCAGCAACAAATGTACTGGCACGAATCCCACCCAAAGTGGTCACACCCAGAATTTTGCTCTCATTTAAAACACCAGCCTTTTTGAACATGGCTGCAAACAGCGGAACTGAGCTTATCACCTGAAATTAAAATAATTCATGTTTTAAATTTAAACATCGAATCAGTCGATTTAAATTCAGGGCTGGACAAAATCATTTTATTTTGAAAATCAATGATGTTAAAATCATGATTTTGGTAATCTTAAGGATTTTGATTTTTCGATTTTGATTTTGAAGAAACGACCTGATTTTGTATTTTGATTTTGTGGAAGTATCAATTTTTATCTTTAAAATCACGATTTTCAGCTAAATTTGGAGATTTTAAATTACGATTTGATTTATAAATCTTGATTTGATTTAAAAATCTTGATTTGATTTCAAAATCACGATTCAAAATAGAAAATATCGTTGATTTTGATTTTATGGGTTCGATTTTGACGGCTAAAAGTGATTGATTTTGATTTTTGGATTTTGAAGGCGAATTTGGTGATTTTGATGAATGATTTTGAAATTCATTTTCTAATGATTATGCCCAGCCCTGAAATCAGTCGAGTTAAATTGCACTCACTGGATGAGAAATAAGTCCATAAATGGCAGTCGGATTCTCTCGAGCACAAGAAACTGACAAATCCTTAATAATCCTGGAAGTTGAGAGGAAGTGATCTTGTTGAGACTGTGCAGCTTTTCTTGGTTGCCCAGCAGCAACGAGCACGACAGCCGCTCCCTTCAAGGCATCTCCTAATTCACCAGGTCCATAACCCCGTGTGACGCAGGGCGTATTAATGTGACCCAAATCCGCTGCGATACCAGGTGAATGAAGAACATCGTACATGGAGAGCTCGGTAACAAGCGGACTTTGTTTAAGTAGCAAGCATAATGGTTGACCAATTCCACCGCTGGCTCCCAGAATTGCTACTTTTGATTTTGCCTACAAGTCAAACAGCATTTAAAATCAAACATTAATTAAAATGTCTTTGGTTGAAATGTAATTCGTCAGTTAAACTCACTGCTGCAGTTGTAGACAGTCCTTTTGCAGAAATCAATTTCACAAATCCGTGTTTGGTAGCCAAATTCAACAACATTGTCAATTGACTAGAGACGATGAGGTTTCAAGTGGAAAACAAACTTTAACCGAATGGGACGAATTCTGTGTACACCTCTTGAACAGGATAAACTGCCGTGTCAAATTGTCAATTGTGAAATGAGATTTGTGAAATGCCCATAGACATACAACCTAGCCTTTATGAGGCTAGGTTTAGTTGTCCTTCTAAAATACATATAAAAATATCTGGCGATATAAACTTTGTTTGTACTTGTGAGTTCGTGTTGAACACCGGCTACCTGCTGGCAGTCCCTGAGTTGCCCGAGCAATTCAATTCCAAAGAAAATTGGTTATGATTTATGATACAAATGACTAAGATAAGGTTAGCATATGGAAATGGAAGGCCAATAAGAAACAAATTGAAGACTCGAACTATGATTATTATTTTACGGCTTTCATTTAGGAATTCGGAATTCAACCCAAGAAGAGGATCCGACGCACTAAATAGTGGTCGGAATATGCAATAAATATGCAATAGAAATTCCAAAATATGCAACAAAAGACGATTTTTTACGCAAAAATGCATATTTGAATTACGAAAAGCTATGTTTTTCTCATAAAATTCATGCAAAAAACTTGAAAAATGTAAAAATGTAAAAATTGCATATTGTAAAAATTGTTAGCAAACTTTGCAGTAAAAGCAATTGCAAAAATCTTAAATTTCAAGTGTACTTATTTCAAAAAAAGTGCATACCAAAAACTAGAATGTTGAAAAAAAAATCTGAATAAAAATCGAAAATAAAATATAAATTTACCTCCAAAAGCGTCGAAATATGTTGTATAGAGCAAAAATGTGTTCTAAAACTTCAAAATATACACCAAAATATGCAAATATGCACCGAAATCTTAAAATATCGTGAATAATAATCGTGAAAGAACTCAAAAATTCTAAAAGAAAGCCCACGAAAAATTTGGTTTTTCATAACAAGCTAATCCTATTTGCTATGATTTTAAATCCTAATGCTCGGAAAATGAATTTGTTGCTTTACTTTTGGCCAGTTGTAGCCGGGAGTACGACAATACCGATTGAATCTTGATATAGAATGTCATTAGAAGTTGGAACACAAATGCAAATTCAAGGCAATACATACTATTGTTAGTTGACGAGTCGAGTTCTGTATTTTATCGTCAGACGATGAAGCTTGGAACTACAGACTCCAGCAAAATTATTTACAGTGCATTTGAATTATAAATCCTTGAGTCTTATATTGTATTTGATTAGATTAGCTGAGGCTTCTGTGTTAGGCATTCTACTGCACTGAACACCTGGACTACAATTCAAACCTACCACAGGAAGCAGATAGTGAACGCAAAGTCCGAAAATAATGCCAAGTAAATTCTAGAATCGTCTAGAATTTATTCTAGAACATCCTAGTAAAATCAGGAACTGCGGAGATCACTCGAAAATGTTAATACAGTTTAAAATCCATTGAGCAATTAAATTGGATGCGAAGACTCACTGAATTAGCTGGAAATAAAATGTTATGAAATAAATAACTGGAATTTATTGAGCTAGATACTAATATCTACTACGTATAGAATTCAACATTTCATCGATGGCTTTATCGCCAAACTGAAGAGACTAGTTCAAATTCATATCTTTACAATACGGCTTTAGCCGAAATGCTAAAACACATTAGCTAGGTAATTCCTGTTTAAGAATTAATCATAATTGTAAATTTCTTAACACGATTGAACACTTTGTATTTAGTATTTTCAAGTCATCCACATTTTTTAGTGTTTGTAAAATTTTTAGGTTGTAGGGTGAGCAGTAGCTAATCAACCATTCAACCATTTTTTAAATATTGAAACTTCACTCATTCTTGTCCATGCTTAATTCCAATGACTGAATTCTTCTTCATGGTACAATTTACAATTCCCTGTGAAGAGCAAGAGCATAATAATAACAGAAAGTCACTAGGAAACATTCTATATCAGTAAATATGCATAATTTAATAATCCCGTTGAATTTCGAAAGTCAATTTTCTAGACTTTCTGAGCAGCAAATGCTTCTCCAGCATCAATACTTCGCTGTAACTCCGGCAGTGCGGCGTCAAGGAGCTCCTGTTCGTAGGCGTTTAGTTTCCCTATTCCCAAGTTCTTCTCAACTCCTCCCGGCTAAAAATTTCAAAAATTCAAACTGTAATTTCAGCGTTTCAGGCTTTAATTACGATTTAATTGCGATGTATTAACTTACGCCAAGAACAACTTGATTTGCAAAATACTTGACAGAAGTAACGTCTGAACGAACGTAAACGGATTCTACAATATTTTTCTCTCCCTGGAGCGCTCTGATCAAACCGAAGGTAAATTGGGCTCCAGCGTAGGACATTGACAGAGTCACAGCTCCAGTACCGAATTTGGCTTCAAAAATTTCTGTACCAGCATCCTGTATGGAAAATCGAGAACGAGTGTTCAAGTTTCAGTATGAACAATGAGCATAACCATGGCTACGCGCAGACCATGAGGCATTTGGCACTGAAGCCGAAATAGCTCAACATTAAAAGGCGCAATATTAAAAACCGCAACATTAAATAACGCATCATCAAAAACGCAACACGAAAATAAAAATTACTTTCTCTTACCCGAATTCGTTTAGTCAGCATTTTCACTCGCTCGGTGGGGAGGTCAACGGAGGGTTTGCACTGAGACAAAACTGGTATGATGGTCACACCTGTATTCAAAAAGAAGTGGATTCTTTACATTCATTCATTGTGAACATTTAATTTAGTTTTTTTTTATTAAAATTGTGCTTACCAGCATGTCCTCCTATTACAGGGCAAAAGATGTCACCAGGCTTCACTTTCTAATTGGAACAATTGAACAAAGCTATCCTTTAGCAACTTGTAATATGTTGAATTTGGCGCCATGCGGGATTCGACAAATAATCGGTATTACTCGGAATTTCTTTCTAATAAACCATTAACCCACGCTGTAACACGTGGTTGACCTCATCCAATGGATCAAACTTTGGCTATGCTCAAGCAAGCTGCTGAATTCTGAATTTTAATACACATTTTATCAAAAAAGTAAAATGAATTGTTTAATTAATTGTACCGGGATTTTGATATTGTTGATTTAATTATTCCACAAATTCAATTCACAATTTTACCTTTTCTTCAGCGACAAATGTGCTGGCCCGAATAACTCCTAAAGTTGTCACACCCAGAATTTTCTTCTCATTTAAGACACCTGCTTTTTTGAACACTGCTGCAAAGAGTGGCACCGAGCTGATAATCTAAATTGGAATAAAATTTCACTATTTTAGAATATCAAACAATAGGCCACATCCGGAAGTTTACATATTATTCTCCGAACTTACTGGGTGAGAAATAAGTCCATAAATGGCGTTCGGATTTTCTCGAGCACAAGAAACTGCCAAATCCTTCATAATCCTCGAAGTGGACACAAACTGATCATGTTGAGTTTGTCCAGCCTTTCGGGGCGTTCCTGCAGCAACAAGCACGACATCTGCTCCTTTCAAAGCTTCTCCTAGTTCGCCAGGTCCATAGCCCTTAGCGACGCATGGCGTATTGATATGACTTAAATCTGCCGCCACTCCGGGTGAGTGAAGAATATCGTACATGGAGAGCTCGCTCACGAGTGGACTCTGCTTCAGAAGCAAGCATAATGGCTGACCAATACCACCGCTGGCTCCCAGAATAGTGACCTTGGCATTTGCCTGGAAAATTTCATTATAAGACAATAGTTCAGTAAATTCAAAAATTTTAAGCAGGTTTTCACGGAAAATGACATCAAGTCATGCAAGAATTGTGCATCTGCAATTTTAGGCCAACCTAAACGCAATGTCTGTCTTAGTGCATGGCGTTTGCATGCTGTGGCCTCTTTACCTGCAAATAGCATTGTGTGGTGGTTTTTTCTGTACTTATGAACCCGTCACCCGACAGCAACAATTATTGGGAAAACAATAATGCGTCAACAAAAATATAGAAAAGCCAGGCTAATTTCCCAGGCTATTTATTCAGATTAATTTCTGTCACGTTAGGTTAGGATTTCCTAAACGGATTCAAAGACTTACTTACAACGCGTAGTTCTTCATTAATTTTTGTTTAAGGGCACGCTTACTTGATAGAATGAGCATAACGATTAGCCTGGCTTTTCTATATTTTTGTTGACGTAAAAATTACAAGCCAAAATTATTTAAATGAATTTCAAATCATATAGGTAGGTACTTAAAATTAACATTGGGAATTTTTAAGGTTCTCGCAATAAAAAACAAAGTATGTTTAAATTGAACCACATTATTTCACTAACGTTCGCAATCACGCGTCTTTGCAATAAAAAATAATTTAAATGAAATCTGTATCTTTAAGGAAGTGTGCTGAACTTTTGCGCTCTGCTGTGAATTATAAAATACTTAAACTTGGTGTCTAATATTAATATTTGATTTACTATATAAAGCATAACAACTAACCTGTGCTGTGGTGGCTAATCCTTTGGCAGAAATGCTTCTCAGCAAACCCGGTTTGCTCACTAATTTGGAGAACATTGTCGCTCAAGTATCTGTCAGAATAATATAGGGAGCATTAAAATACACGATGCATAATAAACCTTTATGTACAACGCAAGGCCTATATTCGGATCAAAACACGAAATTTCATGCTAATATATGAATAAATAACTTGGTAACTGGATGGATGGCCTTGAGGCGTACCTTTGTTTGCTGTAAATTGCTCACTTAAGTCGGCTGGCCTGGTCTGGTGTGTCTGGCACTGGGCTTGGGTTTACTGTATGCCGCAGATGTGGGTTCCAATTTGATTGTCAAACGAGCTATGTTGTTTACAAGGAAGTCGGATTTCTTTTCTATAGCACGATAGAAGCCTGTGCGAATGTAAATCTAATGTTTAGTTAACATTAGCTGAGATGTACAAGTTATAGACGGGATTCGCTCATGTTTATAAACATTTTTCGAGACTGCGACGATGCGTGGTTTGATATGAGCTGAGAGGCTAAGCTGAGCTAGTTTGTCCTTGCTACAGGTCAGGAACAGGATCAATACTTTTGCATGGGACTAGTAGAGCTGGCATTGCATGGCATCTACTCAATAGAATATACGTATATTCCGTATTCCATATCCACATTTGCTCGGTCAATCTAAAAATGGTATGCGTATCCAACTATAGCTAAAGCGCAATCAACAAGCGTTATTAGAAGGTTACACCGATTCTTCCGAGCCAACTTTCTGCATCTATATTTAGAGTTACGGGATTTGAACTGAACTGAGAATTTTTGAACGCTTTTTTGTACAACATGAAACATGAGAGAGCAGTGCATTTGCCTGTTTGCCACACCTCCAGTTTCAGTTCAATGCCAAGGATAGAATGGAGAGCAGTTCATGAATCCATGTACTTTTGCCAGACATTATGACTTGTAGTGTGTGTACTGCACTCATTAAGGAACTTTTGATATTTTGAATTTAGCGCCACTCACCTACATGCTTAAGCATTGGAACTTGACGCTTGACCCACTCCTGAAGGTCAATCCTTTATCAAACTTCACCACTCTCTTGCCATTGTGAATACAGTTCACAAGGATTATTGGTTGACCTCGTCGAGCAAGTCAACCTCTCCATGATCTAGCATACTACTCGGCATTTGGCGCTAACTTCAAATTTTTTGTAGCGTCTTAAGAATAAATCCATGACATGAATTATTGCTCAATCTGCATTGGACTTGTCTTGTGTAACACTTGTCAGCTTGATCAGTATCATGACTATTTCGTCATCGCATAGGCTACAAATCGTTCCCTGGAAGCTTAAGAATTTCATGTTATCCTTCCAGGTTTGATCTTATTTGTTACAGATAAACAAAAGAAGTGTAAACAAAAGAAAGTTCAAAACCGAAATCCATATCAGAAACTCTACCTCAGTGTCGTCGGTTCGAATACCCGAATGCGTAATTAGTATTGGCATCATTTTGTATTTTGTGATTTTCTTTGACAGTCAATGCCTTCAACCAAACGAGCAGAAAGCATCGTAATATGTGTAAACATTAAACAATGAACAACCGAATGTTGTTTTACTGTCTTATGCACGCTTATTATTGACTCGTCTCTATTTTGCACAAAAGCTTGTGATTTAAACCTATATGTATCGTATATGTAGTAAAGTCACCCATGTCATTTATCAGTTCTCTCGTGGATTGCCACATTTTGTTGAAAACTATTAAACTGACTTAGGAATTTAGAGACGCTAAGCTTCAACTTCGCCTTTTCCAACTGTTTAGAATCACTTTCTCGTGTGATACATATACATAGGTTACAGTAAATAAGCACATGGTGTGACGATGAGGATTGACGGAAGACCGGTTCGGAGAAACGAGAACCTGGAATTCGGAACCAGATGTTCAATTCAAACAACGGGTAGAAACTGCGGTAACCAGTAACCATCCATACGAAGCTGGAAATTATCGATATTCTCATCTGTAAGTAGTAGCCTAGCAATACATACATAGATAAACACACAGGTTTCGATTTTTTATCCTAACCAGTTTCTTCTGACTCATTTTGTGGATTTTTGTGAGGACTCGCATCACTATTGTAAGATCAGGTAAGCATATCTCGTATCGACGAGAATGACTCACATCTCAAAAATATTCCTATTTCGTACTCAGCAGTATTTATACGCGTCCGCGTCTCTATAAGTGAGGTTTGACTAAGTACAGGATGACCGAAAATTTTGCATTAGTTTATAAGTAAAGGATTCAATCTGTACTTTTAGGCATTTAAGGAGTGTTCTAGTGAAATTTACAGTGTTCGTTTCCGGCTCATTCGGTAGTAAGAAGCTTCATGGAATCCGACAATGCTTCCTTCAGTGGCCCAAATTCGAAGATGCAGCAACAGCTTCTGAATCCGCTTCTTATTCACCTGGTGCGTAATAAGCTGGAAACGATTCCTATGCAAAAACATATTTTTGAGGGTCATCCTGCAGAAGTTTTTATTTAAGACCTTCACGATTCACATGCACAGAGTCCAAGACCCAAATCTAATCTTGAATATTTTTGCATATTTTGATATTTTTGGTGCATATTTGCATATTTTGATGGTTTTCAAAGTTTGGTGCATATTTTGAAGTCTTAGAGCATATTTTTGCGATTTTAAATGCATATTTTGACACTTTTGGAGGTATTTTTTTTCGATTTTTATTCATTCTGTTCAAGAATCTAGTTTTTGGTATTAAATTGTTTTGTAAAAGTCCAAAACTTTCTAGACTTGCTTTAATGTAAGGTTTCACAACAATTCTCATATTTTTTAAGTTTTTGAATGGCTTCTAAAACAGAAATTTAGTTTTTCGAGATTCAAATATGTATTTTTGTGTAAAAACTCACCTTTTGTTGCATATTTAGGCATTTTTATTGCTTTTATTGCTTATTTCGACCACTTTTTAGTGCATATGAGCTTTTTGTTAGTAATAATCAATATTTCTGAAGATTTAATTCTGGACTATCTTTCGACGAAATAGAAACGATCATTTACGTCAATTTACTGTACATAGTATTTTGCACTATGATTTTTCGTAAACAAATTCTCCAGGTGTTCAAACACGTTCTGACCTTCCTGGACTCAGAGGACATAGTACAGTGTCGGGCTGTATGCAAATCCTGGTATGGTTGGATACCCCGGGATTTACTCACGGGACCGGATGTTTCCAAAGTATTCTTTCCAAAGGGATCATATGTACTAAGACGGGATCAAGGTATGCAGATAGCTGAGCTCAATTCCAAATAAAATACGTAGTACAAATCAAAATATTTTATTATTAAAAAAAAACAAGGCCTTCATAGATTAATATTAATCATGTAATTAATTTTATCGATTTATATTTGTAATTTTAAAATGCTTGAAACTGCTTCCATATTTCAGCACAATCCAATCCCAAGTCAGTAATTGTTCGTAAAAAGTTGGTGGTGATCGGAGATGCCAAGACTGGGAAGACGGCCTTGTTATGTGCTTGTGCAAAAGGTGCATTCCCAAATGTCTACATACAATA
>JAQFXZ010001747.1:0-11138 GCA_034694025.1 Ceratophysella scotica | reverse complement strand
GAGGGATAGACCGAGGTCTTCCAAACGTAGCTAGCTTGCAAGATTGAGACTCGCACACTAGACTACGACGTCTCCCCGATATTTCTTGATGCTTTTGATACAACTATAGCCCCAATAAGTAAACTATTTTGTAAGGTATTACTATACTAAACTTTATTACTTAAAAACAACCAACAAACAACTATATCATAGTATCTACTATACCTTACTATAAGTCCAATGATGAATTATTTTGCCATTATTTATTATTCCGTTCAATAAACAAACTACTAGACCGCAATATTGCCAGCAAACATTCACCACGCACATTGTTTAATGAAATTCGGAATGATGGTTCACTTTTCAAAAATTGCGTCGTAATTTTTCCGTGTGAGAAATTTTCCATGATAAAATTTAGGAAATTTGAAGAAGATAAACCAACTAGTTTCAGACAATAGTATTAGGCCAGCATGCTTGCCTTTTTTTAATGAATTACTAAGCCTGAATCGCGTTTTCGTGCATTCGATTAGCTTTTACTTACAATATATAGACAATATAAATTTAGAAAATTTAAATATTTATAAACACGTGAGTTTAGTTCCATGCTCGACTTTTAATTTACGCCCTTTTGACGAACTTAAAGTTAAACACACATCTTGGAACACTATACTAACTTCGAGATACTATATTGTGATAGCAAACAAATTTAAAAATCTAAAGTTGGTCATTTGTATGTGAAATATTTAAATACTTTGGTTATACAAATGCAAATATTCAGAAGTTATTTCCTCAAAAATATATTTGGCTTTCGCATATTTTTTTTTTGTTTCATGTGGCAAGTCCACCAAAATCTCGTCTAAGGTATTGCATGGTCCTGTTTACTTTAACCAACGGTCATGTAAGTTGTGTCTTACCTCAACATTACTCAAAACTTGGAAATACAGAATAATTTTTTTTTATATCATCTTGCGCTGAGGCTTTTTTGAAGAAAACAAGACACTGCCAATAAACTTTTTGCATATCGCTAAATATTTTAACGTCTCATATTACGTGTGAGAGACGGATCCAACAGCATTGCACACGTTCTACATACGGCACTGCCAGATGCACTTTCAAAAAGATTTATCATTAGACATCTGAGCAGCATCACAGTTTGTTTTCTTAAACATCCACTTGATGTTTCAACTAGAAAATCTGACGAAACAAAACTATTTATCAACCCTTAGTTGGAATTTTCATTTTATAACCACTGTGAACTAAAGTTTAACACATATTAGAATAATTTTCTTGACATGGTGCAAAAATCTGCTAGAAGCAGGAGTTTGGTTACTCTAAGTTCACTTTCGGATAATTCTAAATTTAACCTGGGCACCCACTAGACAGATGAAGATCCTCGTCAGTCGCAAAAACTCTTTTGCTTTTGTCCCGTTTGTCTGGATTGTACGAACCCACCGTTCACACTTTAACATGAGACCCAAGCAGGTCGTAATTAAACGGCACACTTTCTATCAACACCACAATGTTTGCAAATATCTCATTTGCGTTTACGACTCTCTCTTTTTCCCGAAGAATTTTTGCAAATATTCTGCGGACTTCTACCTGTTTTGGGAGCCCCATGGTCTTGACTTGTTTTCACCCATAGAGCAAAAAGAATAATAGTATGTGCATTGTAGTGATAGTGATTTTTGGAAGCGCCAGAATAAAGGTATGCTGAACAGTACAGATCAACAAAACGTGTTCCAGCTGGACCCAACATCTATGACGCCGCTGGTTTCGGAAAATTACGTTTATCCATATCCACTCCACAAAACTAATAATGTTAAACTCGAACTGAAAGTCTGGTGAGCACCCGGAAACAGAATGAGCCGACGCGTGAACATTTGAATTTCAATAGGTTATTTTTTGCAAAAGTTACTCCAAACTGACTGTTGTGATGAACTCATCAATTACCTACCAATCAAGTAGGTTGCTACTACGAAGGTACAATTCAGAAAAACAGAATCAAATCAAAATCAATGAAATGACCTCATCATTTGCTAGAGAAACATTAGGCATACGACTAATCTACTAATATAGTTTTGGATTGGATATCATGGTGAGTAGGCGAATGCTTGAGCACAGTGCACCGAAAAGTGTTCAAAAATGCACTAAAGTACTATGCAAATAAAGGAAAGCTTTGATACATGCATTGCATTTATGCATTTAAATGACTGTCTGACTGTTGTGATGATCTCATAGTCCCAAACTTAGATTTAAGCTCAAGTACGAGTACGAGTATCACTGTTTTCAGTGCAAGTTTCAGTTTGAAGTTAACTAGTTTACTGAAGTCAAAGAACTCGAATGACATAATCAATTTTCATATGTGCAGGGAATTTCTAACTTTGCAAATTGTAAGGAACTCTGAAAAATCAGCCAAGGAACTATACTACTTTTATTCTCATTTATTCAATTCGTCGAATGCCATTTTCTCCTTTCCTGTCCTGTCCTGATTCCATTTTTAACCCTTCCAATAATTTCTTCTCATTTTTTTGCTCTAAATGTTGATCCTGCTCTATAGCGGGTAGTGACTACATATGGCCATTTTTTGAGGCTGTATTTCAAATTTTATACATTTCGTGATCAGATGGATCCGAATCGGATATCAATCCTTGGCACTAACAACTTTGGACAGCTACCATTCCTGGAATGGTAGCTGTCCAAAGTTGTCATCCAAAGCTATCATTCAAATTCGATTAAAAAACCAGAACACATACATAATTTAATTTGTTGCTTACTAGGGATTGCTTATGAACCTAAATGCATATTCTTTGTAGGGATAAATAGTGACTAGCTACTTGAATTTCGACAAACCATGGTCCGCTCATTCCGAATTTCCGAGAATATTTGGCATATTTTGCATATCTTATATATTTTATATATTTTGAATATTTTGCATGTTTTGCATATATTTTATATACTTTCGAGGTTGGTGTGCAAACGTCGAGGTTTACAATTTCTTGTGAATATTTTAATGATTTTTTTTGACGAAAATGTATTATTTCACTAATTTTGACTCCAAAACTTTCGAAGTACCCACAATTTCACGCAGAAAAGCTTGACATAGAAAACACGAAGCACCTACGACGATCAAAACCATATCGAGCTTGAGGCTAAACTCCATGTAGAAGCTATGGACCAAATCAGAACAAGGAAAGGGTCTGTAGACTGTTGATTGCCACTTATGATGTTGAGTTAGAATAATTCAAATTTTTACTATTTATATTATTGCATACTGAATATTTTTTGCATAATTTATTGTTATTTAAAAATAAAACGGCATAATGGCGCAAATATTACTGATTTTTTTAAATATTGTATGTATTGCTGAATAAAACGGTTTTTTAGTCTGGATATAAAAGATCACATCTTTGTCTGTTTTATTTGCAAAAAGCCTGGTCATATTGTCCGTGTCCAGTCGATTAACCGAATACCATTGACCGAAACCGTAATTTACCGCCAGGATTTTGCCCGAACATGATTTTTGCCCGACATAAGTTGACCGATGCTGGTTTTACGTATGTTTTATGTTACCTATGTTAGCTCTTATGCAAATGCCTGTTGATGAGTTGCATGTTGCTTAGTGAGTCCCCAATGTGTAACAGTAGCATCAGGCTTCGTTAGTTTTACATTTTTAACTCCAACAAAGAATTCAAGCCAAGTACAAGAATATGCTTTAACTCGTTTGATCCGAATTCGCAAGTAACTGGCATCAACCACGCAGTTTATACCGACCAGATTAAGCATTGTATTTGCATTTTGACCGTCTGGTGGTAAGTGCAGCATTTACGCCCAAGTCGACAATCGCAAATGTTGGTACAGGTGGCTACTTTCGAATAGATTCCAGTACTTTTGACACTCTAATTGGATTGATCGGCTCTAGTATTTCGAGTAGGTACTCATACTTTCATTTTGCAAAAATTTCACTTTCAAATGCAAAACTATTTTTAATTTTTTACAATTCCAATTCGGGTATCTGATTTGCCAGCACCATTGGGATTCTTCCACTCACACAGTACTGGAAGAGTTTCTGACACCAGTATACAAGCCCTTTCCATACATTGTAGCAGCTTACTCTAAAATGACATCAACCAACGATACGAATTATCGCGTCAATCCTATTCAAGAGCGGACCATCACTCAAATCTTGAAACTGTGATTTGAAGTAGCTAAGCTGACATCAGCGATTAGCCAATATCATAGGGTTAGGCAACTAGCTGCTTCATCTCGCGAAATCGTGTAAAAATATAAAGTACAATTGTGAAAGTGTGATCAAAAATGATGTCATGTTTCATGTTTTTATCGTACGGGACACGCTTCATCGAGATTACCTGGATTTCAAAGTACGTACTAGTTTAAGTATAAAATGCGACGTACTTTTAACTAAGTTATCATTCAACCTTCAGCTTCAGCCGCCTAATATTGGCTTAGCAAAATCTAAATTAACGGATTCAGCTATATACATAATACATTCAACAAAGTTTTATAAAGAACATGGCACTCATTAATGGTCTAATTCCACTACTTCAGGCAACGTAAGTCAAGGATATTTTTTTATAATCACAATTAAAATCTCAAAAAAATTGACAATTTGATATTAAAAGAGAAAATTTTAAATTTAATTAAACATTAATTCTTTGTAACAGGATTCAAGTTTCCTTGACAACGGTATTGCTTCTGCTCCTGTATGTTTGGATTCGAGATTTGCTCAAAAAATCGCCAGCTCTTCCTGAAGGCAAAATCCCAATTCCAGAAGTAAAAGGCGGTCTTCCTTTCATTGGACATGGCCTCTACCTGTTCACAGACATTCTGAAGTTCGTCAAAACCTGCAACGAACAATACGGTGGGATTTTCTGCGTTAAACTCTTCCGCATGAAACTTGTCATTCTCTGCGACTCCGCCCTGTCATCAACCTACTTCAAGGCACAAGAAGAAAATCTGTCACTTGAACACGAACTTCGACAACTCAATTTCGACTGGCCGTTCTACGAATCGGAGTATGGACTCAAGAATGCTATTCAATTTTTCCGCAGATCTATTGCAGTCAAGTACGACACCATGATTCCGAAAATGGAAACAGAAGCCAGGAAAGTTGTAAATCGTCTCGGAGCTCAATGCGACGCAGCAACTTCAGACGGCGGGAAATTTGAGTGTTCAATGGAAGATGAGGCTTACCGGTTCATTGCACGTACGAGTCATGCATGTTTCATTTCAACTGAGTTGAAGGACGAAGTGTTGGCCAAAATGAAGAAATTCTTTGGCTTCGTCAACTATTTGGTTCTTTCGTCCTACTTCATCCCGAACAATTGGATGCGATGGTTAGCCACTTGGCGTGTTCGTCAACTTCGAAAATCATTGACTAAATACTTCGAAGAAATTGTTGAAAGCTATCGAGATGACCCTTCCAAACAGGATTCAATGCTGATTCGAATGGCAGTGGATTTCGAAGATGGAAAGCTGAGCAATTCAGACGTGGCCGATCTCATCGTGGGCTTCATGTTTGTCAGTTCTGAAAACACATCCGTCGGTTTGGCAAATCTGGTCACATTCATGGTTTTACCTGAGAACAAGGAACTGCTGGAGAAACTGCGACTTGAATGTGAGGGGAATTTGAATGATACGCAAGCTCTGCTTAAGGCTCCGCTACTGCACGCTTGCGCAATGGAAATGGCTCGTTTGTCAGCTCATCTCTTTGCTATTCAACGAAAGCCTATGACCATGGGATCATCCTTGGGGCAGTACCACATTGGGAAGGACATCGACTCTGTGGCACTCAGCGGACAAATGGTGATGGTTCACACGGACTGTGCTGAGCGCAAGTATCACGATCCTTCCACATTTGATCCAATGAGATTTATGGGAAAGAACAAGGAACCAAACACTTCACCCAGCATTGTGACCTGGGGCGGTGGACTTCATTTATGTCCTGGAAGAATGTTTGCGCTGTACGAAATTAAGATTGCTTTGTCATATTTGGTTAGTTGTTTTAATTTTGAATTAGTTAATCAGAAAGAAGGTGGCGGAGATTTCGACTATTTTACACCAATTGCTTTTGCAAAGAAAAATGTAAGAATGCGCCTAAGCCGGAGACTTCAGGACTTCAATGGTAATGATATTCAACTAGCCGCTGGTAAAGCTCTTTCCGCTTCTAATTAAATTATAGTGTAAGTAAATGTTAAGGTGTTTTTGTTACTTTGATATAATTGGTGATCCTCTACCAAACAAGACTCTTATTTTTAAGCTTACATAATTCCTAACTTAAAACAAAATGTACCTAAAATTGCCTAGTATCTGCTAATGCTTTCATATTTATACAATATGATTGATTCCAGCGCTCAATAAAACTAAACCTTATTAAACACTAAATCATTTCTGTAACCACAAGCATTTGTAGTGGAAAATTCGGTAGCATCAACGGCAACGATCATATTTTGGTTAATGGGTAGTAGAAAGGAACGAAATTTAATGATAAGTAAGTCCTACCTTTAAATACTCTTGGTGATTGGTTGATGTTATTACCCTGCGAGATACTCTAGGAATATTACACCGGCATGATTCCAAATTCAATACTACATATGTCAGGATACCGACTTCAACTTCAATGGTGTAGTGATTTGGATGTTACAATATTTTTGGACATTTTCTGGAAGTTGGACTAGATTTTCCCACTGATTTCTGTAAATAATGAGCTGCTGCCATGTATCCTTCCTTCCCTCTATCTGTCACAACAATTTTGTGAATACGGCTACCAGGGCGGCAAATTCAATGTCATGGCAACCTAATCCTACACAATACAATAACACATAATTAGCAGTTGCTGTATGTATGCAAGTATGACAATAGGGTGGGCGACAGTTGGGCGAAAACAGGAGGGTGGACGAAAGTCGGGGGGGGGGCAATAGGATGGGCGATAGTCGGACGGAGGCAGTAGGATGGGAGAAAGTTGGTCTGGGGACAATAGGATGGGTCAAATGGGGGGAGGAATAATTGGGTGCGCAAAAGTTGGGCAGGACATGAAGGGAATGAAAATATTCTCTTCATTTCAAAAATTCAATTCAATACTCAGGTCAGTGCTAAGCACTGATTAGTGGGCAGCCAGTACTTCATTTTTCGACGAACTTTGATGAACCTAAATTTGTAAATATTATTTTTTGAGGAACCAATCTTTGCTAGTCTAGTCGCCGTTCAAATTAGGTAGGTAGTTGTCCTGCATTACTTCCTATAAGATTCCGTTACTGATTCCTGACAATAAATTTTTGTGGCTAAAATTATAGTTTGTGGGTGAACGTATATGTTATTTTTATAAAAAATATCTTTATGCCCTGGGTTTGTACGACTGGACTGACATAGTCCATATATTGTTTGGAGTTTGAGGAGTTTGTATACCGCCCATTCGTTTTGAGATATTGACGTAGAACTTGTCCGAGATTGTGGGCATGGAAATGACTCTAAATTTGTAATAGTTTAAGGGACCCATGGGCTCTTGCCCGCACGGGACTTTTAGTGCGCATAAATAAAATATAAAATAAAAATAATATCTCAATTTATGTCCCAGGATGACACCAGCTAAACTTCACGCCAGTTTTTTATTTCGTATGCAAAGCTTCAAGTCGGCCGCCTGCTAACTACACACGCATCCTGCTGATGTTACGTACTCGCAAAATCCAATATACGAAAGTAAGCCGTCTGAACTTAACAGACAAACACAGTAACACATATCGTTTTTGTAAAGAATCGCAAAAACAACCCCATAGCAAGTAACTCTTCCGCATTATTGGAATCCAAACCGTTGTGCTCACGAATTCGAGCAACTTAACAAATTTTTCGCCGTTTCCAGCAAGGAGTTCGAAAATTAAAACACTAGCGGAAAATGCAGAACAAAGAAGATAGAATTGGTAGAAAGCTGCCAACTGTGTGGCTAATGATTGTTTTGTCTCAATTGTTTTCTTGAGTAATACATCCAATTCGTCTCTAGTTTTGGAATAGAAGATCTTCTCCCAGAAATGGTAAATTCCGGAACTAATCAGTTGGGCCATTCTCCGATTTATAAATTCACCTGCAAAATGGGGTATTATCCATCTATTCATTGTCTGCAAAAATCTGTCTTTTCCATACCCGAGTCTGACTTGACCGTTACTGAAATGTACTAATGAGTCCAGTTCGTCTTGTGTTCCAACAAAAGCTTTATTATTACAAGTTCGAATGAATTCAAGAACATGATCTCGAGAATAGAACAATACTGCCGTTTTGCTCAAGTCTCTTAACAGCGATATGTCTTTTTCCTCCCCTGAGTTTTGATAGTTTTCTGACGCTTTCCAGAGTTCCTCGCCAAATCGAGACGATAGAAACACATATCTGCTGAGACGGCTAAACTGGAAGAAAGGAATTCCAACACCTTGTAGTAGAGCACTATTTTCCTTGTCCGTGTGTAAAAAAGGATAAATTTCCCGCTTAGGAGAAAGTGGCAACCATGGATAAGGCAAAACTACAATGGACCAGTTGACTAATTGCGAAATTTTCTCAATTGGAATACTTCCTGAAATCGGAGCAATGATATTTAGTGTAAAAATAGATTTGTAGCCATTTCCAAGTATCAAACAGATAAAAGCTAGCACAAGAAAGAGTGTTTTGTAAGTAGATCTTTGCATCGTTTGAACTCGAAGCGGGCCAAACCCGTTTTCCAATAAAACAGAAATGTTGTAAAACATGAAGTTATAGAATTCCCGAGTCCCAAACTGCAATACTCAAAGTTCGGTTCACAAGTCCCAAAATAAGTGCAATACATGGACTACTGACAATCACGATGATCCAAATGTAGATGTCGAAAGGTTCCAAGTAGTAGAGCATCGAAGCTCTTTGCTTGAATCCATGACATGTTAGGAAATTGAAGTATCTCAGGCCTGTTAGATAATTAGTGCCCTCGTGGTCAATGTACGACGCTGACTTGTACTCAATCGGACTCGGGCGTATCGATCTTAAGCGCCTTAGGCGCTCAAAGGAAAGGATCATTCCATCCTTTGCAATATCTGCCTGAACAAGGCAGATACATTTGAAGGAATATGTTCGAATAAAATAGCTTGGTTCCGTCTCATAAAAGACATTCTCCGACGATACTGGAAATAATAGTCACGTGGACTCATGTGCCGAATGTCAGAAAATATTTCGTGGGAGGTTAGGATGATGTAGTAGTAGTTATTTTCGTAAATATCGGCTAGTTCAACCTGGGCTGAATCATGGATAGTGGTAGTGGCATTACGACAAAACGCCCACGTTGGTACACGGTCCTAATTGTGTTTTCCAATTCTGCTCGGAGGTTGTCAGGACAAGCCGAAGGAATAGGCACGATCACGTTAGCCTCATATGTAGTCCGTGATACTGCAATGCCAGGGAGGTAGGATGCAGTAGTAACTTGTAGTCTTCGGTTCGATTCAATATTGTAGTTAAGAATAAAGTATTGGTAATTTACTACATTTATCTCAGCAAGATGTTCTAAATCTTGTTGTTCTAGGCTTATCTCAACAGGAAGAGCAAACAGTCTGTAGGAATTGTAGCTCGTGATATGGCTATTGGTTCGGCCATTTGTAAAAATTCCGTTACTTTTGGTCAAATCGCTACTGATTAGCGTTGCCGGAGGGAAAATGACCCCAACCCTAAGGGTACACCGTCTTGACTCTAGTTTTTGATATGTTTGATATTTGATGTAATAGGATTTATACCAAAGTGAAGAACCATTTACATGCCGAAGCGGATATGACAATCTGCCGATATCCCCAATTTCAATTCCATACATCCGGATTTCTACGTAGCAATCCTGAAACCCGACTAACCACTCACTCAAGTTCAATGTGAAACCGTACATACCCAAGGCATGTGCAGAACTACTGAAAATTACTAAAATGATGAACTGTGAAAGTATATTTAAATGCATTGTGGTTTTCATTATTCTGTAAATTCTTTAAGACGATGATGATGAGCGTTGTTGATAATTCTGCAGGTAAAAGGTTACGGTTTGTATACTTAAAGCACCAGCTTGGTCAGCTCGACTATTTCGTCAATATCTAGATCCTGAAATTATATAATACCTACTGCAAGCAAATGGTTTAAAATCTAAGTTTCATAACGTAAAAACCAATTTGCTAATGGAGGGTTTATATTTTCTAAAGCCGCACTCGTGAACAATTGTGCCTTTATTCAAGACTACTTGCCAACGAATCAGTGCACAGCACGGATCTGTGTATTGAATTGAATTTGGTAATTCATTCATTCCCTTCATGTCTTTCGCTCACCCAATTGTCCTCGTCCAAATTTCGCCCACGCAAATTTTTTTCGCCTAACTTTCTCCTGCTCGCTTGTTCCTCCCCGATTGCCATACATGTATTCATACAGCAACTGCTAATTATAAGTTCTTATATTACATAGGATGAGGTTGCCATGACATTTATTGAAGGAAACCGTGTTGACGTAGTTGTTGTTATGCAGATACATAGATACACAGCAACCGCTCATTAAATAGTGACTAGCTCCCCACCAATCAGTGCTTAGCACTGATCAGTGTATTAAATTGAATTTTTGAAATATTATTTTGATCCCCTTCATGTCCCGCCCAGCCTTCGCCCACCCTATTGTCCCCGGCCAACATTTACCTATTGTTGCCCCCGTCCAACTTTCGCCCAACCTATTGTCCTGCCCAACTTTCATCCACCCTATTGTCTCCCTCGCTTAACTGTCGCCTACCGCATTGTCGTACATGCATCCATACAGCTACTGCTAATTTTACGATATTGTATTGTGTAGGATTAGGTTGCCATGATATTGAATTGGCCGTGCTGGTAGCCCCGTGTTTACAAAGTTGTTGTTTGATAGAGGGAGGGAGGGAGGGATACACAGCAACAGCTCATTATTGCAAGAGATGGTACGGTGCTTTATCGATATACCTTTATAGAAGTGATACTTCAGCAGCAGTTTACGGACGTTGCCCGACATTTCATAGCGGGACAATTCATAGCGCGACAATTCATAGCGGACAATTCATAGCGGCGAATATTCATAGCGGCGACTATTCATAGCGGCGACAATTCGTAGCCTACCAAATTCATAGCGGCGACATTTCATAGCAGGCGACA